>PCFV01000728.1:0-15512 GCA_002812785.1 Phytophthora litchii | reverse complement strand
TCATTTCCGAAAACGCTCCGGGCACGCAACGTGCAATCATTTCCAATCTACTACGATGGCAGTTGTGGCACCGGTCGATTGCTGCTTCCAGGAGCTCCAATTCGCGCTGGCAAGGGCCAACGCTCAAGTGATGACCACCACCAACCTGGCCGAGAAGCGGGCCATGCGCGCCATGAAGAAGCGGCTCCAAGACCGTCTGTACCAGCGCAAACACCGCGCCAAACGCGAAGAGAAGATCCGGTCGCTCGAACATGACGTGCAAAGTCTCCAAAGCAAGATCGCGCGGCTGTATCGAGAGCTACATCGTCGCAAAGTAGCAGTGGCCAATGCCGAGAACCAACGTCGACAGCAATCGCAACACCCGAACGGGTCGCTACAGGACCACGCTCGGTCCGTCGTCATGCAGTTCTTCCACATCTACCAGAACGGCTACTCGCTGCCGTTGGCAGGACTACAGGAGCGCTTCCTACGCTCCATCTTGGCTGCGGACGTCGAGGGTGTCGACCTTCGAGGCGTCGACGCCTTTGTGCAGCAGTGGCGCCTGTACGACCAGCACTTTGCGCTGTGCGTACTGGAGCCACAGGTCTGGAAGACCCAGAACATCGGAGACCAGTGCGTCATGGTGGAGGTCGAGATCATGTTCTACCTCCGTTGCCATCACCAGACCATCGGCATGTTGTTCCCCAGTCTCAAGACAGGTCACGTGGATTCAGAGCTCGTGCAGCCACTTGTGACTGGCACCACTGCCGTCGCCGGCACGTACACGTTCGTCGTGGGTCATACGGGCTATGTGACTAGTCTCAAGGTGAGTCTGCAGCTACTGGAGACACTACGACGAGTCCTCGGCTCACTGCAGAACGTGATGCAGCTCACACAAGACAGCCGCATCGAACTCGGAAGCGGCACTATCACTGTTGCGTAGAACACACCCGTTTCAATGTAGTCTTGTCTCTCATTAATGAACACTCGTTGGCGTCATGCATCATCGGAAGAGAACTTGAGCGTTATGCGATGCATGTACCAGTTGAACGTGCTTACGATGAGTCAGCGAGGTATCGAAGCCAAATGAGGTCAATAAAATGACGTGGAGGAGATAGTCTCGCTCTACCCGTTGGACCATCCGCTGTCGTGAAAATGTGGCAATCTACGAGTCTCCAACGTGTACAACCCAGCCCGGTTCTTGACGCCTATGCCTTTGACACCTCACTTGCCCGACATTGCTTACCTGATGCTGTTGCATTGCAAGGCGTGGATAGGTTGTTCGATTCAACGACAAAGATGCAAGACGAAAGCAACCTAACACAGTGACGCTGGGCAGATATTTGATTTCTAGCAGTCAATGTGGTCTTTGGCTACTCCAGACTTTGGCCGTGGATCCAGAACGTAAGAAAGAAGAGGTCTTCACCATCAGGCACAGCGGTAATCTCGTTAAGAACAGATTGGCTTCGAAACATGACGAGGCGATCCGATTCTGGGTAAACCTGCCGCACAGGAGCATTATCGCTCAGACTTGTTCGCAAGCAAAGGCTGGTCCGCTTCTGTTCTCCAATATGAGAGCCAACCGCGTTGACAAAGTAGATGCAAGTTAGCTTGAAGCCGTTGTCCTTGTCACCAGCGCCACAATCCAAACGGAGAGGCTGGCGGTGTCTGGCGGGCAATTGCTGTAGAGCAGTGCAATGCACAAATTGCGCACACAGTTTGGTCTTTTCCGGTCGCTTCTTATTGATCTCGTAGGGAAGAGCATGCAACTTCTCGATCAGTTCGGCCAAAGCTGGATACTCTACCGTGTAGTCTTGATGCTCGACGAAGCGGAGGTTCGCCCCCAGCAAAGGTTCCGTCTGATTCCCAGCATTTTGCCGACTTAGCACATGCTTGGCATCGACATTCGGAGCTGTTGCCATCAATAATCCGTTCTTTGCCATTCGAAACACGTCGTTAAGCAGTAATTGCGTCCATTCCTCTCCCATGAATTTATCCATGACTGCCACGCTCTTTTCAACCAGCAATTCATCCAGAAATTCATCGTCCAATTGGTCCCATGTGGCAAAATCTGAGTTTGGGTTTGCAAGCAATCTCGCATCATTTGCCAATTTGACATGTTTCTGATAATTCACTCGATGCACCATGGCAAGAACTTCTCTACCAAACGCTTCTTGCAACACTTGTGGCATGAGCATTCGTTCCGTTGCCAGATCCATCACATCTCCCTGTTCTGCACCTCGTTTCTTCACATTGTTTAAAACACTCACTGCTTTTGCTTGAACCTTTGGCATTAATGCCAGCAGCTCCTGTTCGTACCACGGATCTTCCAACAACGTTTGCAAATTTTTCGGTGCATGAACAAGTTGCTCCTTTGGAATTCCAGGATAAATTAGTCTCTGGAACTCATCCTCTTGCAACAACTTGGCAAATACTCCATCATCCAATACAACACTTTCTCCTTGACTATTAACTCCTCGTTTATTGCATCCATCCAGCAATTTTCTCAGCATCAATTTCCACGATCTTTGTGTCGTGTCTTGGTCCATGTCCTCCTTCTCCGAGTAAATGGAGGATTTAGCTTTTCCTGACAAAAATCCTTTTTTCACTGCTTTCACGTCAGTTTTCTCCTTGAGAATTTTCACTTTTGTTGCCGCTTTCTTTGCTTCTGACGATTTGCCATCCAAATACAACACTTTTTCATAAGCGACAATTGCTTCATCCAACTTTTGCAACGACTCACACGCTGTCGCTTTTCTCAGATAACCTTTTGCCCAATTGGGAGATAACTCAATGGCCTTGTTTGCATCATCCAAAGCTTGATGGAACTCTTTCAACTGAAAGCACGCAGCCGATCGATTGCCAAACAGTAAATGGTTGGAGTTTTGCAGTTGAATCGCTTGAGAGTAAAGTTTCTTGGCCTCTTGGAATTGCCGAAGCTTGAATGCTTCGTTGCCTTGTTGACGTAATATTTCCGCTTGTTGTGCAGATTCATCGCTGGCATCGAAGGTGCCGTCGGCACCTGCCTCCACAACGAGATCCTTCATCCTAAAGGCGACTTTGAAAATGACGATAGGGGATTGGATGAAAGTCATTTTGACCAATGATAATACAGATAGTTTCCATTTGGCTCGGAAGTTGAAGCAAAGTTGCCTTTTTCCAACGAATGGTGTGGCAATTTGTCATTTATCGCCTTCGCTTAGGTGTATTTGATAGTAGAAACTCTGCATCAAGTGAGACTGGAGCGAGGTGCAATTTCGGTCGAACTGAAGCGTGATGTTTGAACTGCCGCATTGCAGGATCTCGATTGTCTGGTGTTGCCGTCGTTGACGGAGACATCCGTAGCATTAGTGATTTCACCAATTCAGTGGCTGAATCTGTCGTAGAAGCGGAAATGTTTTCCGTGTGAAGACGTTCATGATATCGCAACACTGTCGTGTCAGATCTACTCTTGTGTAGCGACGGCAAAATGGCGTTGGCAACAACCGCAGGAACGCTATCCTTCGTTGCACTGGAAACGATTTGGTTGGAACTGTTTCGCCTGGTATTGCAGTTTCGAGTGATGGGGTTACCTTTTGTCAGTGTCCCGGACACCATCGCTTTCGTTGGCAAATAGATCATGGGCACTGGTGGTACCAGTGTGACATTTCCACTCGGTTTCTTCGTCATTGCCATTGCGGTGGGACCAACCAGCGGTTTCCCTGATGTTGACTCGGACGACACCATTGACATGTCAACCGAGCATAAATGAATTTCTTGCCAACATTTCTGGCAATTCACCGAAAAGCATGACGAGCACCATAACACAGCTTCTCGAACTGAACAGGAACAGCAAATGAGAACCTCTTCGTTTTCATTCTTTTCTGGGGCAACATCATTTGCTTCAAAATGAGGAGATTCCACGAGGTGATCTTCATTGCAGAGAAAAGTATCATCAGATGCAGTTCCTGCAGTGGTTGGGAACACTAAACGAGAACGATCTAGCATCTCAGCGAGATCAGCAGCTTGAGAGGTGGAGATTCGTCCTTCATGACTGGGATCGATGCTGCTGCGAGATACTTTGGTCATTAGACTGGAACTTCTTCTTGTGACAGTCTTACCCTCAGCTGGCTTCCATGACTTGTGAAGCTGAACCTTGCGACGGATATTTTCAACGTGCGTGACGCGTGCTTCTTCTGAAGGTAGCTGATTTGCGAGCATGTGTTGACTAACAGAGGCTTCCAGAGCTTTTCGCACCTTCTCAGCAGTAACAAGCGCTTTGGATGGTGTTGCTACAGGGGTCTCCGTAGGTTGAACCAGTCGAGGCGAGATTCCTGCTTTCCAACTGACGAATAAAGGCTGGATTTCGTCGAGTTTCTTCACGCGTCGATCATAGTTCGGTAACGCTCTTTCATCCTTGTCATATCGAGTTGATCCCGTTGTAACTAGGCTTTGTAGAATTGTATCGAGCGCTGACACGTATTCTGCAATGGAGTTGTCCAAATTGAAGTGATGGAGTGTCGGTTGGATAGCACCTTGGATCACAAGGTCACAAAACGATTCAAATTCAACACCGTGTTCACTTGTGGTCCAGAATGACATGCGCGTAGCGACTGAAGGAGTTAGCGATATTCCAACGGCTTTGCATATTTTCACCATTGTCATGCTGCATTCAAACGGAGATCTGGTATAAGCATCTAGAGGAGGACGTACCACAGCATCGGAAGGCGATTCTGAAGACTGCGCAATAAGAGACCATAGATCAGTAAACCGTCTGAAGATGACAGCTCGGTTTTCCGGAGTATCAAGGATATCTGTGCCAAATAGTGATGTTGGCGTCCCTGATCGCGAAGCATGGCTTGTTACAGGTCGCGACCGAGATGACAGTAATCTCTCCATTGATACCCGCCCAAGAAGAGGCTTTGGTGTAGTGACTGATCTCCCAAACGATTGATTTTCCTGTGCCACAACATCTAGGTTCAAAATCTCGATTGACTTTTGTCGAAGTACTTGCATTTGCACAAGTGGTCTTGAAGACTCTTTCATTTCGTTGTTGAGCGTGAGATAGCCTTCCCATGGATTCGTTCGTGGAGAAATTGTTGCAGGAGTCGAACGGCGGCTCTTTCTCGATTTTGTTCGTTGTCCATCCTGACGATCTAGTGTGGTCTGATTGGATTGATCCTCCAAGTCATCTCTCAGCAGTCTATCCGTGTCAAAGTCACCCCATCCATTCAGGTCTGCCGAGCGCGGTCGTTCTTTACGTGGCGTCTTGCTATCTTCTGTAGTCTTTTTGCGTACAGCTGCCGATTTCTTCTTGCGACTTCGTGCCATAGTGCTGCTTGATGGTTCAGCCGCGGTATATGGCCGGGGAATGTCTTCAAAACTATCACTATGACCAAATCCATTCGTAATTGGAGCAGCCGAGTGCACTTTGCGTGAAGTGAATTTTAGGTTTGGAGTTGGTACGTGCAAATTCACCTTATTTGAAGCTTCATCCAACCAAGGCTCCATATTTTCAGCGGCAAGTTCTTCACCATCTCCAGTGAACTTGTGTTCGGACATATTGGTATCGATACTACTTAGTCCTTGATTGTCGACATCGGACTCAAGATCCCGGAGCGATGAATCCATTTTCAAGTGGCCCAAAATTGATAAACTGATGAGTTGTGGTACAACCTAAAACTAACTTGCTTGCATTCATTCCTCACCAACTTCGCTAATTTTAGGGAACAGGTTGATAAAAAGCTGTACCAGTGCTCAGCATCATAGTTATCAAAAGTGGTAAGCCTAATGAACCACGACGGATTGTCGCCACGACATCGGAAAAGTCCTCTGACACGCAGAAATCGTGATGTTCCACCACCGACAAATAACTGCCTCGAAGTTCAATGGCGATTCCTGCAGCACAAGAACCCAAAGCCTCCACAATTTAGCTCTTCATCCCGAAAGCCACTGCTCGTGGATCCTCTCAATTCACAAGTTTTCCACAATAACAATCCAAATTCCTCGTCGAAGCAGACGGACAACACTCATGCATCATCACGAGATTCACCGTCTCGATTGTTTCGCATGTTTGAAAGTCAAGAAGTCGAAACAGAGGAATCAAAGGTCTCGAATACTGGCCAAAATACAACTCAAGAGGAGAGGAGTCTCCCCGAAAGTCCCCGCACAAGTCGTACGCTGAATGATCTTATGGGTGAAACACAGCGACAAGCGATGTTGGATCGGATTTTGGCCGACATGGAGTATTTGGCAGTCGAACCAACATATTCGCGACTTGGAGAGGCTGACAATGAACGAAATGCAAAGACTTCTCAACGTGTCAGATCACACAAGCCATCGATTCTCGAGAAGGCCTTTCGAAACGATTCTGAGCCTCCCAAAAATCGACCCGAGCCAAAGCAGCGTAGATTTAGTGCTTTGTGGTCGCTGGGAAGATTTCCTGATGACTTGGACGACGACGATGATGACGATGATGTCTTTGACGTCATAAATGGCAGCCAGACTGGCAGAGCAGGATGTGAGCAGAATAGTGACAAGAAGCGGCGACAGCACCGCAAACTCCAGCAGTTCAACCAGGAGAATGAAGGACCGCGCATCTTTTGGCAGCAAACGACAGGTGCAAGGTCTGCCGTGGATGTACCAGAGCGGCTTCTTACGTCGTCTCCTTCGCTACCTCGTCGAAGAACAGCTCACATTGTTCTTGGCCGTCGGTCCAACACACGGCGGAAACTTTTATCTCCTTCAGTCGATCGCCAACGCAATACAGATAGTACGGCTGTCAATGCCACCAACCCGCAGCCAATTCCTCAAACAATTTCAGGCACGAAGACTTCCAGCTCTACCATGTCCTCAAGACGTCGAAGACGACACCACCTTGACGTTTCAACTGCGCCAACCGCAGTCAGCCGTCCTAGCACTGAAGCAGGACCAGTGTCACCTCCTAAAGCGCATTACGGTGCCTGGTACGTCCCGCAATCGGAATGGTGGACGATGCACCAAATCGAGCAGCAGACTATCGCCGACAAGTTCCCTCCTGTTGCAGCATCTACAGACGACGAAGTTCATTGCCACAGGAGCAGCACAACGCCATCTCAACGGCAACACAAACCTCCACTACCACCTGCCGCTCTCTCTCCTCGTTTAAACGAGAATATCCAGTCCACAAAGGCCGCTCTCCAATCCGTCAACGAAACCAACAGGACCTCGTCCACAAACTCACGCACGAGTGCCACACAGCCTGCAACGCTGGAACTTCAAGTGGCTGGCATTCCACACTCATACATCGGACGCGAATATCGAGCGTATATCATCAGCACCGGCTCTCCCATGCCGCAGTACCTCCAGTGAATCTGAAGAATCTGAACTTGACCAGCATATGGTTGAAGTCGACGCGATCCAAAGTAACGGTCGCTTGAACACGGCGACTGGCAGGATCCATGACGTCTACCCGAGACTTGGACGAACTCCAGGCACGAATGCGCAACTTGCGCTTCTGCATCACGTACGCAGAACTCGAGATGACGATGCCATCGGATGATGGAGAGGAAGATGTGACTTGGAAGCGGCGACTTTTTCGTGAAGAGTTGACGGGCTTTCACCGTCTTGTGGCCAACAATGTCACGCACGAAGGTGTCATGAATCATGCACGTGAAAGTCTCCGTTTGGCGTGGAAGTACTGCGTGAGTGAGGACGACATCGCTAACGAGAACTGGGCGAGAATCGGATCCGAAGATGTTCGAGTCGGGGTCTGGAACGACCTGCAGCTTGTTGCACCAGGAATTTGGATCGGGTCTACTGATACATTGACGGACTCGAACGTCCTAAACGAGCGAAATATTCAACATCTTGTGTATTGCACCACTACGATGGGGGAGACCCATATAACACATGAATACACCAGTATCTCTTCACGATCGCGTCAAGTTGTCAAACTCTTTGAGTTGCCACGACAGCAATTCCAAGACATTTTGGCAGATATCGACGGTAGTGAGCAACTCAAGGCACTTTCCTCCCCTTCGTGCACCGAAATTGTCTGCATCGCCTCCCTCCTCAATGATCTCGTTGATGCAGGCAACAGCATCTTGCTCTATTGCGACAATGGGATTTCTACCAGTTGTGCCATGTGTGCAGCTTTGCTCATGACTCGGTACAAATTCCCACTCCGTATCATCATGCCGTTGATCCGAGCTGCGCGGCGTGACATTTTGCCATCGAAACACCTTTGGTTTCAACTGGAGCAACTCGACTCATGGCATGAATAAATTATGTTATGATATTAGCAAAAGAGGCGACCGACTACTGTTGCCGCCTGCACGAGTCACACTAACCAAACCACCTTCACTACGTCCACGTTGCCGCTTGCGTCATCTTTTTCTTTCTGTACATGATACTGTTGATACTCCACCGCAGCTCAGTCTTGAAATTTTGCCGTTGGTGGTGTTAAATCTGAAGAGGCAGCGCACTGCTTCGCCTCACTTTCCTGGATCCCTGTGAATCAGACGGCGACCCTGCAGGGAAATAAGTCGCTTATGGCCCTCTCTCTCCCACTACATGTGCTCGCGATGGCACTCCATGCAGAGGAACAGTGAATCAGACTTTTTGCCAAATTCACAGGGGAAACTAATCTTGCCGTTTTGCAGCCAGTGCTTGGTGAGAAATTGCTTGAACTGGTCTAACACTTGACGGAAAAACTCGAACAAGTTGGCGCAAATGTTGCCGGTTGCGGCAACCACGGGATATTCACATGCTGAGGTTTGGCACGACTGCAAAAAAGCGGCAAGTTCGCCCACCGATGCGTCACGAATGTCCTCGTCGCTAATAAATTCCGTGACATTTTGCACAAAAGCGGCAACAAGTGGCCACGACAGTTCCAATCTTGCCTTGACCAAACTTTGCATTTGCCCCACGGCAAAGGGGATGGACTGCAGCATTTGCCGCAGTTGCGCAAAGCTCAAATTCACCGCTCGGTTGCAGTAGTGTGCCACATCGCGCAGATAATCGAGCACCACAGCCACCATGCGGGCTGCCGAGATCTCGTCTCTGCTGTTGCTGTCCACCGGGGCTTCGGCAGGTACCACAGCCGCCATATTGACGGCCTTAAAGTCCGATCCGATCTTCACCGGCCACACTGGCGACATCTCAGGTTCGATCTCGCCGAGCGGTGGGAAACTTGGCGCGCGGTGCTCGCGTGGCAGCAGCACGGGCTCGCTGTCAAGGCCGGGCGAGAACTTCTTGGAGACCGGCGAGTCCCCGTCCATGGAGCACTTGGAGATGGTGCGCTTGAGCGTGTGCGGCTGCATTGCGTCTGACCTGTCGCTTTAGGTGGTGTTAAAGCGGCAAAAGCTGCGGACCACACGTGTGGGTCAAGTGTTGCCTGGCGAGCGCGTTGGCAAGTGAGTGCTCGGATGGCAAGTGAGCGAGGATGGGCGGCGTTTCTTTCAAAGATTCGCCGTGTGGACCACACGATGCTGGACGACTACGGTAAATTGTGCGGGCTTTGCGCGGCAGCTGTCTCACCTGGCGCTGCTTTCCGTTTTCTGGGCTTCACGCTGCCGCTTCTCTCGACGGCAACAGCCGAGTCGCGGGAGGCTGAAGCAACAGGGTAATTGAGGTCAACAAGCCTTGGGTCAGCGAGTGCAGCGGCTACATTCTCGCTTCAGTTTGGTCTCGCGCCCCTTCCCAGGCTGGAGTGCCCGTCTCCCGATCGACACTCCAGATCTCTTACAGTACGCCCAAGTGGGACCTTAAAACACATTCCATCGAAATCCTGTGTATTATGGCGCGAGCAGGCCGGTGTCTGCTTGCAGTCACCTTCCGCCGATTTCCCAGTTGACCAGGCAAATGTGGCGACGCCATCAGCCGTATCGGCTCTCGCGCAAATTCCGGGTTGCTGGCAAAAAAAGAATCGCCCGCGCTGCTACGACCGACTGGACAGTAGCTGCAGGTTTCCAACCTCTGCTTCGGACATGGTGATTCGTCGAAATCCCGTTCTCAGTCGGTTGCAGCAATCGACGCCCTCAATTGAAGTTGGCGCGAAGTTCAAGCACAAAGCCGCGGCTGCGGTCAACACTTTTGAGGGCCCCGATAATAAGAGCACCTGCACTTCCAGTGCGTGGTGGTCTCATTGCAGCAGAGAGTGCTGGTCGGTGCTTTGCTTGCTACCAGGCACCGCGCTTGTATTGCCATGATCATAGTTGACAGACTCGTAGCCAAGACCGCTGCTGCTTGGGTTTCAACTGAATGCATGTCGAAGCAGCACTGCGCGTCTCTGTGGCAACTCGGGTGCATTGTTGCTTGGGTGACAGTCATCAGTGCGAACCTCTCCGATGATAAGGCCGGCGCGATTTCCGCGGGTATTTGCATTGCCGCGCAAATCGCGTTGCCTTTTCCATGATGTCACTTAGCGATGGCATTGTTAACACCTCTGCCAAGTTCAAGACGATATCTAAGTCGCTGAGTCAGCCAAGGCCATCGTAATCGGCCATTGCGGTGTGCGATGGCGTTCGAAAAGCTCTCGGCCTCGTGTGAATATCGGTGCTCTAGATTTCCCTAATAGTCTCCGCAATACATCGGATTCCTGCCCACGTTTCGATTTACCGCGGACGCAAAGGAGAGCTCGTGCTGGCCAGTCGATCCCATCACTGTGTCGTGTCGACAATGGCAAGTTGCCTGTCTCCAAGAACAGACATGTAACCTCACTAGCATTCTTTTTCCTTACCGAAATCCAGCGTCCATTTGATTCAGTAGTGGAGACCTTGAGCTCGTCGACACCAAGGAGATTCTGATTTGCCTCAGTGCCCGAAGCTTTGCATGCATTGGAGCTCTTCATCGAGTGTTAAACGTTCATCCTGCAATCATATGATCATAGTCTATCCAAAGCGGCTTCAGCGTTGACCCACCACGCCTTCTCTGATAGTACCCCGCAGCTGTAGGATAAGTGCTGCACTTCGTCGTCCAGAACTTGACGATCAACACTGTTCATCCAAGTAGAACTCGCGTCCAAACTCACGCTGTTGTATGCCACAGCGGTACATGAAAACTGCCGCCGCCACCTTTTGACGGTGTATTGGACCTCTACGGCCGTCAGTCGCCTTTCGGTGCGAGTCCATTGTGACCGACGTCACTTGGCCAAGCAGCCTTCGGATGGTATTCATCACGAGCGGATGCAAAATGCTCGTAGCTCTGATCTTGATCGATGACTATGTGAACCTTCAACTTGCTAGTTGAAGGTTCCTCTCATCAAGAAGGTGGAGGGAACGGAGCGAAGTGCTGGCGGCCCTAACTGACCTAGTGCCATCAACGCACAAGATTCACCCGAAAGTTTCGGTGAAGGGGCATCTTGAGGCGCCTCGAAACGCAATGAAGACATGACCGACTATCAGCTTCGGGTGGTCACGACGCTCTATTCCTCTGAGATTTCAAGGCATCGGGTGTCGAGTGATCATGAGAACTTTGGCGCAGATGATTGTGGTCATTGGCAATAATGTTGCTGCGAAGTTTTTCTCAGTGTCGAAATGTGGTTTGGCATTTGGGATCTTGTCCCTAGTCTGTTACACCAGCACAAGCAGCCTCAGGCCGATGAATGACTCATGAAAAACTTCGGGGCACACACACTCACTTTTTAGCATGCATCCAGCCAGTAGAGGTTCCAGTCCGAAGTTGCTTGATTTCCCTTCTTTTTTGCCAGACCGTCAGACGTTGCTATCAACATTCATGTGATTCGCGATCATGACTGATGATTTATGAGTTAAGGGAGCTGGCGTCGTGAACGATCACACCATGTTAGTGGTAACGGATTCGATGGCGCAATTGTACTCGCATTGGCTGGAGCGTGGCACAGTAAAGCTCGACGATTATTGCGCTCTTTATAGTATACGCCTTGGAAGGTGCTGCAAGACCGAGCTAACTTCATACTGTCACTCGGGATTGAGGATTGATCACTAGTGGTTCTTGACTGCTGAAGCTTTTGTCTCCGTGGCAAAACTCGTCGCCGCTGAACGACCTGAAGTTGGTGTGATGAGATGTCTTCAGGAGCAGTAAGAACCCAGGCGGTGGGTTTTGATGGGTAGCGCTGAACTACCTGGTTTTGGTCTTTTTCTTTGTCTAGATAAGAAAGCTAACTTCATGTAATATACGCTCGTCATGCAAGCGCCATTGTCGGACAACAACAAATACACTGTGGTGATTTCTGTTGAGGAACCGTCGATGTCGAATGAAGATCATACGGTTGGCTGGGCGAAAGCATCGAAACAGAAAAACCATACAAACACAACTGGAACCGAATACTTAGCAAAGCCGAGCTCGTGTATCGCTTGCGCAGTACTGCTCGCAACTAGACATGTTCAACGTAACGTGTACTGATTGAGGACTACACCAGTTGCCGTCTTTCAGAACTCGATTTTGATCTGGCAATTCACCGTGCGAGTTGGCGAGGTAGGTACACTCACATTAATCTTGAATTCGATTGTTTGGTTGCTGCAGCAATCTTCATCCACATGAACGTCGAGCTGCTCCTCGCCTTGAGCAATTACCTTGCCGTTCCTGTTATTCGTACATTTAACAGATTCAATTAGTTTCAAGGTAACACAACGAATTTCACTGGCCTACAGACCTGAAGCAGCCAGTCAGGCGACGCGTCTGCATCACGGAAACCTGTAGTGTGCACTTGCGGAACTTTTCGATGGAGCCCACGTTCAGCGGCTTATCCTGCGATCCCCACTTTGCACCTGTGCACGTACTCGCTGCTTCCTCGGTGGAATTACCATCGACGTAATTTGCGTTCTTTAAGAGCTTCCATTCGCAGTACATTTTCGTGAGGATCTTTGCATCCCAAGATCCTATCGCATCAGTGATACTAAGCGAAATTGTCGTGGGATTGATCGGCACGTAGGGTTCTGGTTCACACTTGGTATAATTCTTCAGGTTGTCCAGCTCTTTGTGGTTTACCCAGAGGTAGTGACCATCTGTGGCAACACGACACAACCCGCAGGCACCTCCGATTGTTCGTTCGCTTAGAGGTGGGTCACATTCCGCTAACAACGCCAGTAGAAACTCTGTTCGTGCTGCCGGCGTCATACCCAACTCTTTTGATGACTTCTTTTCGCCTGGACCTAAATGAACTCGGTCAATAATCGTCTTGACCGTGGTCGCTTCACTTAGGGTCGATTTCGTTTCTTGAAACACAAGATACGAGTGTCAGAAAATATTAGTCTCAAATGCTGAAAAGCAGCCGTACCAGCTAGAACATAGGTGGCGGCAGCACTAACTACCGGGAAAGGAATACTCGCAGATACAACTGAGAGCACAGAAATACCCACCTGTACGGCATCAAGAGTTAGTACTAGCTTCCTTGACTAAGACAACAAAAAAATACCTGAAAAAATCGGGAATAGTCCGTGAAGAAGTTGTCTGTAATCTGGACCTTCAAGGGTTCATGGCAGCACTCACCAGAGAAGTCACTATGAATGCGTATCTCAACAGGTCCCCCCTTTTTAGGATACGCTAATGACCATAGCGCAGGTAAACGGCGCTTATCTTTGGTGACGACAAGCTTTTGTAACACTTCCAGTCGATGAAATAATTCGATTCTGTCAAGTACATCTGGATTTGCCCACGCGCGCCTGATAAACCAGTCAAAATCAGGTGGTAACCATGGCGCTTTTGTCTGTCGCAGTCGTGCATCGCTCACAGATTCTTTTAACACAAAATTCACGTCGCGGTCGTTTCCTTGATCATCAGCAATGCACCGCTTGAGTTTTCCATGCCTAGTTAACCCAGGGTAGTCTTTTTCCAGGATACTCTCCATATCAATCACAAAGTACATCATTTCCGCCCATGCCAACTTCTTTGTGGATGCTGCAATTTCTATCGTGATATCATCATAATGCCCCGTTTCATTTGCACTAAGGTAGATGGCGGCGTGAAACTCACCGCGAACACTACTCTCAAAGTGCGTTTCTTGAACTTCGCGATGAACGTAAGGCCGATAGCACTTCACCACGAAATTCACCAACGCTGCCTCTGAAATGGCAATGGGTAACGAGTACCGCCACTTTGCGATATACGAACTATCACCAAAACTCTGTACCAAAATCGTGTTTTGCCTTGTCAAAGGTTTGGGAGCATTTATAGCTTTTTTTCGCACCTTCCAGTACATTGGCACGATTATATCTGCCTCATCAATACTCTCCGCATCGTTTACCGGATACACCAAATTTAAGTGATGCAGTAAGCGTTTGAATAGACGCACTAGCTCGCCATTGTCGTCCATGTCGGCCAAGCATTTCCATTTTGAAAATGTCACCAACAACGAGTGAGGTAGCGTACCGTCACGACAAAGTACTTTGTACCTTTCATCAGCTTTATTTTCGTAGTCGTGATTAACAACCTCACGGATGAGGTCTAGCATGACGGAGGGGTCTAAAATAACCAGTTCCTCCATGCTATCGCCACTCGCTTTGTACCACAAGATATCTCCAAGATCATGCAGCACCCGTAAAATCTCCACACACATTTTGTCTTCGAGACCTGGAATTTCCATTATTAAGTCCTCGCGCAGCTTATTGACAGGCATGATCACTTTACGCATCTGATCTTGCTGTGTACCGGTACCGGCAGAACAGCGCAATTTTTTTATGTACTCGAGGACTTTGGTATACGTTGCTGGCATCTTAATGCAGAGATTTTTTTTTGTGAAGATGATCTGCTGGATGGCTGCTTTCGCAGATTCCACGTTGCCTCTACCAGCCGTCACAAACTCCTCGCTCACCTCTTCCTTTAGGGATCAGCTGTAATATTTCCAGTACCACCCCGATCAGCCAAGTTGAACTCTTTCATTATGGAGCTTCTAACCACATCTGCCGACATTTTTCCAGTCCCATCCCGACCATCCAGAAATTCATTCAAGCGGTGTTTGATATCTCCAACAACAACAGCAATCCGTGATGCATCCGACACTAGATTACGTTTCGTCCCGATTAGCTTAAACTGGGCATCTGGTTGGCGAAACAGATTAATACCATCCAGCGGAGAATTTGTTTCTCGAAAAATTGCTGCTTGATCCTTTCGGGTTCCAGCATCGACTTCTTCGCATTGGCATCGGCATCCTTAAGCATTTTGTCATAGGCTTGCAGGTCGATGCACACAAGATATAGTGTACGCTGGGAGAAGAATACTGCATGTGCCACACGGTAAACGTCCTGGCCAGCGAAATCCCAAAAAGTAACATCGTGTTTTCTCACCTCCGTCCCGTTTGGATCTCCTTCTTCGATAAGTTTCAGTGAAAACAAGTCAATGCCAATCGTTCGGTTAGCGAGAGGTATGTCTTCTGGCGCTTCTTCAGTCATCGATTTAATGAGGCTGGTTTTTCCCCAAGTGCTTGGACCAACGACACAAATCTTCAGTCGATAGACTAATTCACGTGCACCCGTTCTCTCCAAGTCAGATAGATACGACTTGACAGCGTCTTCTCCGCCCTTAACGACTTCCGAGGGAACTTCCAACAGCGGGCGATTCTGCTTGTGACGCTGCCAATATTGGGCACATGCTAGTAT
>PCFV01000727.1:0-15615 GCA_002812785.1 Phytophthora litchii | reverse complement strand
TTTCAATGCCGGCCTTATCGAGGCACGAGCCGATGTCAGCAGCCTGCGAACCAGCAGCGGCAGCAAAGCCACCCTGGGCAGCAATGAGGGAGCAGAGAGCGAAAATCACGCGACTTGCGGAAGCAACCATGGTTTGCCTGTTGCTCGATGTGTTGCGCGCTTGATGGCAAATGTGGAAGTGATGGATGCAGTGCCATGTCCAAATTGCCCGAACGCCCACCTTCCACCACAAGGATGCAGACCTAATAGGTAAGCAACATCTGTGGCTATTAATCGTGAAATTGTAAGCAATGTCGACGGGCAGTCCAGCCTCCTGGCCTGTTGGCAATGCTAGCAGGCTGGAACTGGTACTTTTGCTGTTTGATTAACCATGTCTTTCTCACGGCAGCAACTCGACGAACGCCCTTTAGTTCCATGTCAACATGTTCTCTATCATCATTAATAATTGTAAACGAGTGCTGTTTCTCGCGATTTCTCTATATACAAATGTACTTCCCATCGTAGTTTGGTATCCAAACGCATGGCGAGCAAGCAGCAACCGACTGCTTACCGTAATAATGCATTTCCCCTGCTGTAGCTGCGATTTCCCGGCGCTTCACCTTAGTATAAATACGTATGGACTGACGAGGCTGCAGTGAAAGCAGGCGCCATGCCATCAGGTCCGTGTCTCATTCGACAAAGTTTGTGCCTTCGACCACTTTGCACATGACTTGAGGCACATGATAGATTAATTTTCTGGCGGTGATCATTGATTCAGTGTTACTGCACTTTGATGGTCGTTTGCATCTTTTTGTCAAAATTATGCTGGTTCCCTTGATACAGATGAAAGCAAGAGAGGATGTTAAAATGCCAAGATTGCACCTGAACTCGAGGTGCATGTAGCTAATATACGAAGTTCATGCACGTAGTGCATCACGTATTAGAAACGAGACTCGCTGTAGCAACGTCGGAGTTAACGACTGTATCTGGCTGGTACTTCGTACAACTTGTCATTAAGCAAGTATGAAAGGATATCAAGGCGAAACATGGCGTTGTTTTGATGCTTTGGCTTCTCGAAAACGCGCACGGTCCGGCGATCGCCAGCAGTTGTTTTAGGCTAATGTTACAAGTCTGCCTTCAATTAATCGACATGAAGCGATAAGGTACTAGTAGTGACAGCGCATCCATCCGCACGTGCTGTTCCCTGTAGACACATGGCGGGCCATCGAGAGGCTCCGGCGTCATGTGGATCTTGGGATCTCGCATATGATTGAAGCTCATCATCGACCACTGAAGCGAAGAAATAACTCAAGGATCCTGACTCCTACAGTTGCTCATTGGGCTCTACCAATGCGATTGTTCCATCTCGGATACTACGACACTTGCATGTCTGTATAAATCTCCCTACATGGATCTTGAACGGATCAGTTGTCGCCCCAATGATTGATTTTCTCCGCTTCTGTGACACAGTTGCCATTGGTTACGACGCTCTATTGCACCATTCCACGATTAGCAGCGTCGTTGTTGGCGAGTCCAAATACCACAGGGTCTAGCACACCAATTCAACTGCAGCCCGGTATCGCAAAACACACTGGTGGTGGAATACGCCGTATTCTTGAGTGTTCTACATAGTGGACAACAATCACACTCGAGCAGCAATTCCACCACTAAATACAAAGCACGCACAAAGACGGAAACCTTCGTCGGATCATTGTTCCTTCTCCTCGTTGTCCTGGTGCTCGCCTGTCGAGGGATCTTCCCGCTGCATGTCTGTATGCTCTTGCTCCTGCTTTGGCTCCTCTGTCTGTTCTTCACTTTGCATCGACTCGTCAGCACCATGCGGATCAGGATCAGCCTCCATCTCATCATCTTCATCCGTGCGCAGCAGCTTGTGTTCAGGTTCCTTGGCCGTTTGTGCGCGACGGAACTCCTTCACTTTGTTCGCTAGTGCTTGCACGCTACGCAAGAATCCGAGGTCCTCACGCAACACCGTCGTGTCCACATGCTGCAACAAAACACGCATTCAATCCCCACAACAAATTAGCTACATACCCACAGCAACATGCTGCTGACATTGCTGTACCTCCTCTTCCAGCGCCTTCAGCAGGTCCTTGTACTCCTCAATGCTCGCTTCCCCCTCCTCTTCAGCAGCACTATTTCCCTTCTTGGCTGTATCTTTCTTCTCTGGTGCTCGTGGTAGATTCTCCAACAACCCTTCAATTTGTTCATAAAGTTGCTGGTGCTCGAGTGCAACGTACTCGTTGTACGTGCGCTTCTTAAGGTGTTTTTCCAGAGCCTGTTGCACCTTTTCCACGTCCTTAATGTGGACGAATCCGTGTCCCCAGGGGTAGACAACCGTGCAGAAGCCGTCCTCGTGACGATACGCTCTCAAATAACCTGCTCCTGCAGGTGTGGCCACCAGATCGTCCAGTCGCATGCCGTTCACAACATGTTCTTTCCTCAGCACGAAGCCGTGGACGGGTTCAGCGATCCAGCAACGTAAACACTCGGCCACCTTCTCCTTCAGCTGCAGTGCTATCAACGGCTGTGCCCCATCCTGTCCGTCACTTTGTGTCTGTAACCTGGTTATCAGCGGGCGTAACTTGGCTTCCAATTGGCTCTTGGTCTCGGAGGTTAGGGGCATTTTCAACGCTTGGGTTACAGTTGCGAGCAGCTTGTTACATTTGCAACTGGGAACAAGCGCCACGGTCTGGAGCAAGTGTAAGCAGCGCGCATCCTGCTGCTCGTATGCGTGGCACACGGGGCGCAGCAGCGGCAGTAGCAGACTGGAGCGAGTCGGGACGGAGAACACCAGAGTATTGGCGTCGCGCGCCTTGCGGAAACGAGCCTCGCGCGTCGAGAACTTGGGCAGAGATGGCTCCGGCGTGGCGACGATCTGTGTCGTTCCAAACATTTTGAGAAATGGATGACATGTCACTCTATCGAGTTTTACTAGCTCGATAGAGTGACTATAAATCTGAAATAATATATGCCAAATAGATGTGGACAGTCTGTCTGACTGTATCGTTTTTGTCAATGAAAGAGGACGTGTCACTGAAGTGAGATAACTGTCATTAATCTGAAGACCACGGAGCCTGTGGCTGCCATTGACCATGCTTACCAAGTGCGTCAATCGAGTGGCACGCGCTCCAGCCAGCGCCGCTTCCTTTGCCAGCAAGCGAAGGACCCGCAATAACAACGATGCTACGATATCCGCTGGCGGTCAGAAGCAGCGTCAGCAGCTGAATCGTCTTCGTGCTGCGTTGGCGACCGAGACGCTGCAGCAGATGCCGCTGCTCACACCGTCTATCTCCAGTCAGGATCGGGTACAAAGTGCAGGTTTTGAACCGTGGGTTGCCGACGCTAAGAAGCGGCAGAAGGAATTCGCGCGTATGTTGCGGCAGAAAGAGGTGAAACACGCACGTGTCAAGCACTTGCCACTGTTCCGTGACAACTCTCCATTGTTTCAACGCTTCGGAGAGAAGACTTTGGGGGACTACGACAATTTGCCTAAGACCAGCTTTGATGGACCCATTGCAGTGATCCACTCGGAGCAAGAGGAGCAGGAATTTGCAGCGTATTTGAGGGAGCAGAAGGTCGTGGGCGTCGACACGGAAGCGAGACCGGACTTTCGTCCTTTGAAGGGGAAAAAGGGCAACCCCGTGTGTTTGATTCAGATCAGTACGTTGGAACGGGCGTTTCTCTACAGGTTGCAGCGAGGTAAGCCACTGCCTCCGATACTGCGGGAGATGTTTGCCAACCCTGAAGTACTGAAGGTTGGTCACTCTTTGAGTGACGACTTCCGGCAATTGAAATCGTCGGACCTCGTCCAGGCAGTAAACTCGACAGTAGACACTCTGTACATTGCACATAAGCTTGGATGCAAACGACCGGGATTGAAGACAGCGTGTCAGGTGTTTTTGGGTGGATCGCTGGATAAAGAGATGCAAGTGTCCGACTGGGAAGCACCTGTTCTGAGCGACGCGCAGATCAACTACGCGGCTACAGATGCATGGGCACCGTTGAGAGGTAAGTTTTTGATGGATAATGTGTGTATGTGGTCAACACAGTGCTTATGCTTTGATGGTGTAGTTTTGCTTGCAATGATCCAACTAAAGGATACCAAGAACCTATTACGGACAAAAAGTTACAACTCGTCAGCGCAGACGGTTGTGAATGAGAACCATGACGTATTGCTAGGAAAACTGCTTTCGTTTGCCCTTCGTCATGAGGTACCCAAAATGGAGTGAGTCGAACAGCAATTTGTTAATATGCGAACCAACAGAAGTTGTTTCTTTTTCACGAGACCTCAAAGCAACACTTTATCGATTCGTCAAACACAGTACCGCGAGAGAACTGCACGTTTTGCATCTACACCAGCTATCGGCACTGCCCTTTACAGTTGCCCTGAAAGGAATTTTCAAGCTCCATTCGGACTTTGCTTCAATATTGTATTGACTCTAAAACCCATTCGCGCCGAGCTGAGTGGGTTTGAGTATCCTTGCGCGAGTACAGAGTTCAGTATCAGGTCAAAACAAGACGACTAACTTAAGAAATATAGTGCGAGGTTCTGCTCCATGTATCATTCCCTATCTACTATTAGGCGATATGTTTACCTCGGAGAACTCGTCCTTCTTCTAGGTGTTGTTCTCGCCTACGTACTGTTAAAGCTTTGCTTAGGTATCTAAGATCTAGGTTAGTTGGCTGCCAGACGGTAACATTCAAATGGTGCAAGCCTTTGTGGCATCCACCCACTGCTGCGAGTTAGACATTCCTTGTTCGTCTGAAATACGGAGAAACAACATACTTCGAGAAATCTGTTAGATAAATGTCTTATAATGAATGAGACTCGCATTAGATTTTCTGTCTGACAGTTTGTGTCTCTACTTGTAGACTACGAGCCAGTACACTAGGATCCTCTCTTCACGGCGACGCTCCTCATGATTGCACAGTCTTCACTTCGGTATCATCATGCAGGAAGGGTTGATGAAGCAGTTCTGTCGCCGACGCACGAGTATCCGGGTTCTTGTCGAAGCACAGAGTCAAGAAATCGTGTGCTGTGGACGATAGGTGAGCTGGAAATTCTGGGATAGTGGTAGCGGAAGCGATGTGGAACATGGCAGTGAGCGGGTTCGACAGATTTTCCTTCATTGGTCGATCAAGACGGACAATTATTGTGAGTCAAGCGCACTGCTAACATTTTTAACTATAATCATGCTTTCTACTTACCCATGGAGGTCTGCCAGTCGCCATCTCAACCACAATGCAACCAATTCCCCAAATATCTGCCTTTCGCCATGAATCGGGTCCCTTTTCAGCGCGAACAAGCTCCGGTGCCATCCAGAACGGTGACCCCAAGCCTTCGCGCACTGACCTACACGAATTAAGTATCACGTATGTCAACGATATCATCGCGATCACACCAGACAAGTAGGCGCAGCGTACCTGGCTGTCTCCATTGACCGCTGCTGGTCTTCTTCCTCCGCAATAACCCCATCCAGCTCGTCCGGAACCGTTCTCTTCGCTGTCCCAAAATCTGAAATCTTGACACCGCCTTGCTCGTCATCTGCAAGAAGCAAGTTGGCGCACTTGAGATCACGGTGCGCGATGCCCAACTCATGCAAATGCGCGACACCTTGCACCACATCACGGGTGTAGATCCGTACCATGTCCTCGTCAAAGGGTCCAAACTCCTTCAGCAATCTGCAGCCACAACAAGCCAAACTCAATTCGTCCTGCATCATTTCGGTGATTTCGATGCTCAAAGTTCATACTTGCTCAGCGAGCCCGCTGGAAAATACTCCATGAACACGTTGACCGTCGGACCATAGCGCTCTGTCAGCAACAGTCAATCTGATGAGACTCGTTCCACAGTCAATCTGATGAGACTCGTTCCACAGGCAAATAGAAATGCAGACGCACCACTTCCAATGAAGCGTACAATGTTGCGATGGTCATGGCGTTGCAGCAGCTGCAGCACGTCCAGCTCGCGCTCAATCTGCTCCCAGCTCTGCACGCGCTGCAGCGAGAGGGAGCTCACGTCGTTGCCGAGCTCGAGTTCCTCTTGGATGAAGATCTCTTTGACTGCGAGCAGCTCCGTACTGACGTCAGCAGACGCGAATCAGATACCACCATACAAAAAGCAAGTGAAACGACCCGTCGCTGCACCTGGGCACTCGAAGCGCGGCCGAGACCTGTCCGAAGCGGCCGCTACCGACGCCTGGTCCTTTCTGCCACACGAGCGTCCTGCAACGTCCTTATTGTTATAGCCACTCACTCTATGCGAAGGGCGCTGCCACGTACTCGTCCGGCAGCAATGCGAGCTGCATCGACACCTCCATCATCAGTATTCGCGGCTATGCACGCTGCTTGGTCTCTACGATTCTGTTTGCGCAACCACCCAGGTGACTCGCTTCAGAACGGGGTGAACAGTATGAGAGTTCTTACAAATGACAAGATAGAATGACTCGTGACATCCTTCCTCGAAGTTGATGTTGCACACACCACGACTCGGATGATGGACCAACAGAATGACTGGTCATGGGCTCCGCTAAATGAGCGACTAACGGTACTGGCGGCATGCGTGTTTGGGCTGTCTTATCTTGTCCTCATATAGGCCATGTGCATCTAGCACATGCCATCTACTTAGTACAGACCTGGTGTTTGTGAAAACAGTGGCGCTTCTCTGCCCGAGGATCTCCAGCAAAAGTGTTTGCACAAGTCGCCAGCCGGTGGTCGCCACCACTCGCAAAGCACTCACAAGATTTTTCCCCCTGCGAGACCTCATGCGTTTGCGCATGGCTATTTCGGGGATATCGCGTCTCGAAGGGAACGAATGCGCAAACCGGTCGTGCCGGTGGCCGAAGATCCTCATTCCCCGATTTCCTCCGTGAGTCGCAGACCTCCTCCCCCATGCGTCTCTTCCTCAAGTCCGCCATGCGCGCCTCGCCGCTCCTCAAGACGCGCTCGTTCGCCACCAACACGTCCGAGCTGCGCTCCGTCGTGTTCAAGGACCACCTGCGCACGGTGCAGATGGCCGAAGCCAAGGAGACGGTGTTGCCCGGCGGTCGCGACCTCTTCCCGCTGCTGCCCAAGGCCTTCGCCAGCGTCAAGCAGATCGGCGTTATCGGCTGGGGCTCGCAGGGTCCGGCCCAGGCCCAGAACTTGCGCGAGTCGCTCGAGGGCTCGGACATCAACGTCAAGGTGGGTCTGCGTGAGGGATCGTCGTCCATCGCCAAGGCCAATGAAGCTGGCTTCAGCGAGGAGAAGGGCAACCTCGGCGAGATGTTTGACGTCATCAAGGAGTCCGACATGGTGGTGCTGCTCATCAGCGACGCCGCCTGCGTCAAGCTCTACCCCAAGATCTTCCCGCTCATCAAGCCTGGCGCGACGCTCGGTCTGTCGCACGGCTTCCTGCTGGGCCACCTCGAGTCAGTGAACGAGACGTTCCCCAAGGACATTAACGTCGTTATGATGGCCCCCAAGGGCATGGGTCCCAGCGTGCGTCGTCTGTATGTGCAGGGCAAGACGGTGAACGGAGCTGGCATCAACTCGAGTGTGGCTATCCACCAGGACGTGTCTGGCAGCGCGACTGAGATTGCTCTGGGCTGGAGCGTTGGTGTCGGCGCCCCCTACACGTTCTACACGACCATGTCGGACGAGTACAAGTCGGACATCTTTGGTGAGCGTTGCATCCTGCTCGGCGGTGTGCACGGCCTCGTGGAGTCGCTCTTCCGTCGCTACGTGCAGAACGGCATGACCCCTGAGGACGCTTTCAAGAACACGGCCGAGTGCATCACTGGCCCGCTCAACGAGAAGATCTCGCACGATGGCATCAAGTCTGTGTACGACAGCTTCAAGGGCGAGGACAAGATCATCTTTGAGAAGGCTTACACGGCTGCTTACACCCCGTGCCGTGACGTCATTGAGGAGGTGTACGACGATGTGGCCTGCGGTAACGAGATCCGCAGCGTCAACAACGCTGTGGCTCGCCACGACCGCTTCCCGTTCGGCAAGATCGACCAGACGTATACGTGGAAGGTCGGTGAGAAGGTTCGTGCCGCCCGTGATGGCAACTTCATCATGAACCCCTTCACGGCCGGTTCGTACGTGGCCATGATGATGGCTCAGATCGACGTGCTCATCAGCCACGGCCACTGCTACTCGGAGGTTGCCAACGAGTCGGTGATTGAATCGGTGGACTCCCTGAACCCGTACATGCACGCCCGTGGCGTATCCTACATGGTGGACAACTGCTCCACGACGGCGCGTTTGGGTTCCCGCAAGTGGGCTCCTCGCTTCGACTACATCCTGACGGAGCAGGCCTACGTTGCTGTGGATGACAACAAGATCAAGAACGAGGCCAAGATCATGAGCGAGTTCAAGAACCACAAGATCCACGAAGTGCTCAAGGTGTGCTCTTCAATGCGCCCCAGCGTTGACATTGCCGTCGAGTAAGGCCGCTGACCTGTCAGCTAGTGTGCAGATGGGTGGCGGTGCCACAATTAAAGCTTAGGGCCGCGACCTGGATGTGTAGTGGATGCTCCGCTATTGGGGTGTTAGTGCGTGCATGAGTGGTGCTCTGTGTGCGCGCCTATATAATACACTTATGTGGCTACTTCATTATGTTTCTTATTACCTGAGTTGTGTGAACCTTACTACATTCGCTGCAATTACTAGTAGTAAAGACTGCAGTTTGTAAGTCACTTCTGCTCGCTTTAGCATGTCAAAACTCGCCCTGCGTTCGTGTAAAGCAGAGTGAACGTCAGCTTCAACTAAGAATGAAAGTCACTGACGACGTCTTGAAGGGTTGCTCGTAAAGTTTTCAAACATCACTGCGACTGCGGTGCTTTGAGTGCAAAATATACTAAGAGAAGAGCCATTCTCGGTGAGGGATTAAACCTGTGCTTTTGTCGAGCTTAGCTCTGCGTTCTAGTAGTATGATCAGTGTTTCTGTATCTACCATGGAATCTCGATCGTGCCAAACGGATACTCGCCCGTGCTCAGTGTGAAATTCGAGCAGAGTGAACTTCGGATTGCGGTCTCGTTGTACACGTCACAGTCCGTCTCAGGCTTGATGGCAACCCAGAACTCGCTGTCCTCAGCGATCGGATTGAGACCATGGCCAATCTGCGGGTAGTACACACTCCAATCATCGGTCGTCAGCGTGAATTGCACGGTCTGAGTCTCGCCAACCTCAAGGTTGATCTTGGAGAACTTTTTCAACTGCTTCATCTCGGGCACGTTCAACGAGCGGTACGGCTGAATGAGGAACAGCATTACAGTCTCCTTACCGGCCATCGATCCGCTGTTCGTCACGTCCACACTCACAATAATCGAGTCTGGATGGTGTTCTTGCTCAGGGTCACAGCAGAATAAGTAAAGTCGGTATAGCTTAGACCCGTACCAAAATCCCATTCGTTCTCGCAGTAGTACGGTGTCTCGGTCGAGTTCTCGCACATGGTCGTCACAGGATGGTTGTACACCATCTCAACGTTAGCGGGGTCCTTCGGGTACGTGATCGGCATGCGTCCACTGGGATTCTGTACAGAATCTCAGCGACAGCCTGGCCGCCCATTTCACAGGCGAGCAGACCGTCAATGACAGCGTACACGCTGTCCGTGAGGTCGCCAAGTAATCGTGGACGGCCCTCGAACAGCACGACAACAACCTTCGTGCAAGCTGCTTCACATACTCGATCTGACCGGCAGGCAGGGCCAGGTCATCAATGCCACCTGGTTTCTCGGCGTACGGACCTTCGCCAATGACGGCGACTGTGAGCTCAGCCTTGCTGGCATACTCCTTAGCAGTCACAAGGTCTGCTAGTGCATACTCGCCTGTATAGTTTAATCCATTGAAGAACGAAACATTGCTACTGTTGCCAGTGATCGATTCAATGTTCTCCTTAACAGTGGATCCAAGCGGATACAGCTCGTTGTGTCCAGCATAGCCTTGCCACTCGATGGTCCAGCCACCGTACTGCAGACCGATGTCATCAGCGGCGTGACCCGTCAGGAACACTGATGCATCTGTAGAGAGAGGAAGTACGCTGTCGTTATTTTTCAGCAGAACAATCGATTCGCGTGCCAACTCAAGCGCCGTAGCCGTGTCGTTTTCACTGCCGATCAGGTCAAGGTTGTCCTCACCGGGAACCGGGTTGTCATACAGACCCAACTGCAGTTTCAGCTTTATCACACGGCGCGCAGATGCCTTCACGCGAGAGAGATATTGGGGGCTCTGCTCCAGCAGTGCCATCGTGCCATTCATGAAAGAGTCATCTGTGGCGATCATACTCATATCCACAGATGCACGCGTGAGCGAAATGCGGGTGGCCTCATCGTACGTACGGGCAACACGGTGGAAATCCGCGAGTTGGTCGATCTCAGCGTAGTCCGTCACCATCATGCCGTCCCAGCCCAAATCGCTACGCAGCAGCGCATTCATGAGCTTCGTGTTGGACACAAGGGGAACACCGTTGACAGATATGTAGTTTTCCATGGCACTGAGCACACCAGCATCCACTGCCGACTTAAACGGAGAGAGAAAGTAATTGATCAGGTCATAGTCCGATACCGTGACAGCATCCTTGTCGTGCCCTGTCGGTGTCTTCGTGTAAACTATCCAGTGCTTCATGCACGCAGCAGTGGTGCCATTGCTCTGCAGGCCACGTACAATTGCGTCTGCCATCACCGAGTCAAGGTATGGGTCTTCACCAAACGTCTCAAACGTACGTGGCCACAGCGGGTTGCGCGAAATGCCGAGAATGGGACTGAAAATCCAAGGAATCCCGGCAGCAAGCGTATCGCGCGACCTTGCTCGTATACCAAGTCGGGACGGAACGAAGCAGCAGCATTAATCTGCTGACCGAAAAGAGTAGCACCACGGATGAAGATGGCACCGTGTACTGAGTCAACACCGTAGATCATTGGATGACCACCGTTTTCCTCCATGGTGATCTCCTGGATCCTTCTCACGACCTCACGCCACTTCTCGGCCGTCCACAAGTACGTTCCGTTCTTGGGGCCGTTGGATAGAGGGCTGTTTAGATACGAGCCGACACGCAGTTTGGCGTACTTGCGCACGATGTCTTCGTCCAACTCGAGGTCGTCTGTCATCAAAACCGAGATATCGATTTGCGCCATCTGACCGACGAGATCCTCTGTACTGAAGGAGTTCACGATTTCATCGGCACGGTCATCCCACTGGTCGGCAGTGACGTGTTGGTGCGCCGAGATACCCAGCGCTGCGATGAAGACGGCAGTGAACCAGGACCGGAGCATCTTGATGGAGTGCTTGAAACTTGATGAGCTGTGTGTCCAACAAGCAAATTCGAAAGTGAGTTTGTATGTGGCACTAGGAATTCCTAGTAGGAATGGCGTACGAGGGCACTTAGAACTCCAATACCCGCACACCCACCAAGCAGCAAAGGATTGATACCTGTAATCAGTAGCAGGGCTCCATCTCGGCTGTAGCCTCGATCCTCGAGGCATCTTCAACTTGCGATATCCTGTCGAGTGCATTCCTGCTTATGTCTTTGCAAACTTCATGTATTGACCGTTGGATCTGCTTGGAAATGAGGCACCATTGGCTGCTGAACAGCTGGCCAAACACCGAAATGGAGAACTGAAGTTGCATCGACCAATCAGCGAAACTGATCCGTCCCCACACACCGAACGGCGTCCTCGTCACCACTCCGTCCACGGTGGCTCCACCTGCTCGTGAGTGTGCTTCTCAATGCATTTGGGCAACAACACCAATCAGCTAAAATCGGAGCAAGTTCGTGAGCGATCCTACTACAAATTCTACAATAATAACACAAGAGTGCATGATACGGTTTGGTGTGGATTGATTTAACACATCGGCCGCTGCTCATTCAAAACTACTCCTTACTCCGACACCAACGAGCCAAACGGATATTCACCCGTCGACAACGTGAACGTCGCACACAACGGGTTCGCTACGGCAGTCTCGTTGTACACGTCACAGTCCGTCTCAGGCTTGATAGCAACCACGTAGTCCGCGTCCTCCGCAACAAGCTTCAAACCCTGACCGATCTGAGGATAGTACACGCTCCAGTCCGCTGCCGTTAACTCGAACGTCACCGTCTGAGAGGCACCCGCATCCAGACTGATCTTCGAGAACTTCTTCAGTTGTTTCACCTCGGGGACCGAGATGGAGCGGTACGGTTGCGTGAGGAACAGCATCACGGTCTCCTTACCGGCCACACTACCCGAGTTCGTCACGGTGACCGAGACGTTGACGGAATCGGAGCTAGAGGTGACGTTGGTGGTGCTGATGTTCATGTCGGAGTATGTGAAGTTGGTGTAGCTGAGGCCGTGTCCGAAGGTCCACTGCGGCTCACAGTAGTCACCCGAAGCGCACTGAGTGCTCACACGATGGCGATACGGGATCATGACGTTGCCAGTGTCCTTGGGGTAAGTGATCGGCATTCGTCCACTAGGGTTGACATCACCGTAGATGATTTCGGCAACAGCCTTGCCTCCTTGTTCACAGGCTAGCATACCATTGATCACAGCGTAGACGTTTTCTGGAATGTCTTTCAGAATACGTGGGCGACCTTCGAACAACACAACAATCACCTTCGTACCAGTTGAAGCGAGCTGCTTCACGTACTCAATCTGGCCAAGAGGGAGTGTCAGGTCGTTAATGTCACCGGTCTTCTCCTCGTACACCTCCTCGCCAATGACGGCGACTGTGTATTCGGCCTTAGCAGCGTATTCCTTGGCAGTAGAGAGGTCAACATTAGTGTAGTTTCCCGTAATATTCAGGCCGTTGAAATACGTGAATGAGTCGCTACCAGCGATTGTCTCAAGACCCTGTTTCACAGACACACCATGTGAGAACATGTCGTTACCGGACACACCTTGGGCCTGAACGGTCCATCCGCCGCACTGGCGACCGATGTTGTGAGCGATAGGTCCCGTCAAGAAGACTGAAGCTGTCTTCGCGATGGGAAGCGTGCTGTCGTTGTTCTGCAGAAGAACGGTCGACTCACGAGCCAGGTCAAGAGCTGTGGCGACATCGTCGTCATTGCCAACCATGTCGACATACTCGGCACCAGGCATTGGGTTGTCGTACAAACCGAGTTTGAGCTTGGTCTTGATGATGCGACGCACAGACTCTTTTAGACGGTCAGCAAACTCCGGCTTCTCCTCAAGGAGCGCCGTCGTCGCGTTTGTGAACGAAAGATCACCAGCGACCATACTCATATCGATCGAGGTACGCTCAAGAGAAAATTTGGTGGCTTCAGCCTCCGAGCGAGCTGTGCGGTGAAACTCGGTCAGGTGGTTGATCTCACCGTAGTCTGTCACCATAAGACCATCGAATTGAAGGTCATCACGAAGCAGCTTCGTTAGAAGCTTAGTATTCTCCACAATAGGCACCCCGTTCACAGAGATATAATTCTCCATGCCCGTTAGCAGACCAGCGTCAACCGCAGCCTTGAACGAAGGGAAGTATGTGTTAAGCAAGTCGAAGTCTGACATTTCTACACCATCCTTGTCATGACCTAGAACATTACAAAATAATTAGTAAACAATGCAATAGTTCATACACGCAGTGCACTGCATACCTGTGGGGTTCCAAGCGTAAGCGATCCAGTGCTTCATGCACGCTGCAGACTCTGGATAGCTCTGAATACCGCGGGTGATAGCAGCACCCATGACCGAAGCAAGATGCGGGTCTTCGCCGAAGGTCTCGTACACACGCGGCCACAACGGGTTGTGCATAATGTCAAGCACGGGATCGAAGATCCATGGGATACCCGATGCCAAAGTATCACGAGCCGTGATGCGACCTTGCTCGTAGACCAGGTCGGGGTTGAACGTGGCAGCAGCGTTGATCTGCTGACCGAAGTAGACGGTATCCATCATCATAGCGTTACCGTGAGCAGAGTCCGTGCCGTAGATCATGGGGTGGCCGCCATTCTCCTCCATGGCGATCTCCTGGATACGGCCAACAAAAGCACGCATTTCGGCCGTGGTCCAACCCCATTTGCCATCGATTTCACCGAGAATCGACATAGGAGGGCTCAGGTACGAACCGACATGGTACTTGGCGAACCCGCGCAGAGCTTCCTCGTCGAGCTGGTACGTCGAGTTCAGCAGTCCGTAGGCAGCGATTTCCGTCATCTGACCCACAAGATCAACGTTGGTGAAGTTGGCCATAATCTCGTCGACCTTGGCGTCCCATTCGTCGGCAGCGGCAAGGCCACCGTTGAAGACAGCGAGGCTCAACGCCGTGTAGCATACAGCGGACTGCCACGACTTGAGCATGGTGAAGTATTGGTTGCTTGTTCTTGTTCGTCGAAGGCGAATTGAAAAGTGAGCTCCTGTGATGTGAACGAATAGCGAGTAGAAGCAGACACCTCGTGGCGTCTTTCGCGTTTCACATCGGGCGCTGGATGGTCCTGTGAGACGATCGGTCCCGAGTGCTTTCATGAACGAGCCATTTTAATCATAGACAGGGTAAACTCGTTGCCCCACTTCAACCACGCATGGACCTCCCCACCTCAGCTTTGCATAAGACACGCTACCCACGACAGTGCACACTGATCACGACTTCGCGCGATTGGAAATACAAAGAGGGATCGGACACTTCATGTATGGACTTTAAGTCAGCAACACTCGGGTTGCACGTACTGCAGTGTAATGATGTTGCACTGGAGGAAAGCCAACAAACCTTGTCATCAGAGCCGGCGTCAGTGTTGGTGCGACTACAGTAAGCCCATGGCGCGAAGCAACTGTTTATGGTGCCGGAAAGGGATCATCGTGATCCTTATGGATTTGACACACCACAATCTATGTGATTAATAACCACAGTCATTTATAGCGATTCTTTGTATCATGCGCTTCACTGCAATGTTGTATGCTTGCCATCATCTTTTGCTAGTTGTCATACATGACGGTGCTGCAAGGCTCGCCACTGGAATTATTCCCAGACTTCAACGCAGCACCTTGAAGTGGGAAATGCAGTTGACGGCAGTTAATCGTTGGTACCAGTATCCCTGTGATCCAGCAATCCAAGCAGCGATGTACGTTGCAAGCAGCAGTGTTTCCCGTACGAAGCGAAAACTGGGACTATCGCCACTGCACACTCAACTTCGGCTGTTTTCGCAAGTTTAAGCTATCGTGCAATCTTTTATGGCGGACGGTAAGCATGGTTGAGCCACGCAACCCAAGCAGCCCGAAACGAACGCCATCTCAACGCACGTCTAGCATCGATTTTGTTGTTGTACACTGCCAGCTGAAAATCCCGTATTTCTGCAGAGGTTTGTCCCTTGGTCACGACCAAAGGGAAAACGAGACTGAGGAGAAATATATGGCACGATTATAAATCTTTTAGTGCAAATGTCCTTCAGTTCCTTTGAGCAATTTGGTTGCCGAAACTTTAATTCATTATTTACCAAGATAAACAACGCTCCTTTTTACATTATGCTGCTGCATGCTGCTGGGGACAATGGTCACGCAGTACATTCAAAATTGTTCTTCCCACTACTCCGAAAACTACACACACCGTAAAATTATTCTGCACAACTTCAACAGCAACGTTCTTCTTCCTTTGTTTTCCGCTTACAGTTATGTTTTAGAGCTTACTCCGCCACCAACGAGCCAAACG
>PCFV01000726.1:0-15639 GCA_002812785.1 Phytophthora litchii | reverse complement strand
ACTGTTCCGGAGCTCAGGTGACTGCCGCACAGCAACTTGTCGTCCTACCATGGAGTTTCAAGGTTTTCTATGGCATCCTGTCCGACTGCAGACCAATTTGTGGCTATCGCCGACGGCCGTATATGCTCATCGGCTGGGGTGTCTGCTTCATCATGTTGCTGGTCATGTGCATTATGCCAATTGGCAAACCGTACTTCACTAATCCGTTCGACCGTGACGTTGATATCGCGGACTATACACCGGAGATTGAGGCCCGTATTAATCACAACGCTCCGGACGAAGGTGCCAAGTACGTCATCATCATGCTGTTTGCTGCTGTCGGATACGTGCTGTCAGATGTCTGTGCTGACAGTATCACATGCGAGTTGGCTCAACGTGAGCCAATTGACAAACGTGGCAAGACGCAGTCGTGCATTTATACTGTTCGCACTGCGATGGTGATTTTTGGTGAAATCCTGGTTGGTTTCTTCTTCAATGGCAAGGACTATGGCGGAGACTTCGACTTCTCATTGAGTTTTCCGCAGTTGATGATCATCGTGGCGGTTCTCACGCTTCCTGTGTTTCCGATGACTTGGTTCTTCATCAAGGAGGAAAAGGCTGAAGCCGCGAACTTCCGAGAGTACATGAACAGCTTCTGGAACTTGTTGTGCTCGCGTGCAATGTACCAGATTATCGCGTACTTGTTCTTTTCCGGTATTTTCGTGAACATCACTTACACTGGTAGCTCCCCGGTAGCGTCGAAAATGGTTGGTGTTACCCCCATTAACAGCACGCTGAGTGATATTCTCAGTAATCTTCTCTTCGCTGCTGGTATCATGATCACATCGAAGTGGGGTCTGCACTGGAATTGGCGCTGGATGATTGTCGCAACGGGAGCGGTGGTGATCATCGTGGACTGCACAGTCTCACTTCTTGTCATCTGGGACGTCTTTCGAAGTCAATGGTTCTGGTTGGGTCCTCCCATTGCTGTGCAGCTCCCGTACGGTGTCGGCTGGATCATTTCGACGTTTTGCGTGGTTGAGCTTGCCCAAATCGGCAACGAGGCTGCTGTCTACGGTCTAGTTACTACCGTCACCAACGTTGCCCAACCATTTGCGACTTCTTTGACCCTCGCGATCGACGGTCCCTTCAACGTCACCAATGAACGAGTGCAGGCAGACGATCACTCTATTCGCGCTGATATCACGTACACTATCATCATCATGTACTCCATGACAATCTTCTCGTGGGTTTTCCTGTTTCTACTTCCCCCACAAAAGGCAGAAACACAAGAGCTTGTGCGTAAGGGTGGACACAGCAAACTCATCGGTGGAGTAACAGCGTTCTATCTGATCTTCGCGATCATCTGGTCCATCATGACCAACATCATGGCCATGTTCGACAGCACGTCGTGCTTGATGATTGCCGGTGGAACTGGCTGCTAAACCGTAGTTGACAGCGTGGAAGAAACACATTGTTGACAGTATCAAGGCATGTAGTGGAATACATGCCTTTCAATGAACGTTCTATCGGGGAAATGTGAACATGCCTTTGACCTGAATCTTGTTAAAAATGCTACAACCTTCACTACTGTTATCTTGCTAGCTCATTTGTTGCCGAAAAATGCCACGTCGGTCGACATGACCGTCTTCGTGAATTGATATGCAAGCAAGAGAGTAACTTCAATCTACCATTGTGAGCAGGGCCATTCGGGATGTAGACGAAAGATGCACATCCTCAAACATGAGGAATGGATTGCCAAGCATGATAAGACGCAATCTCCATCTACTGTGCAGTGTAGACTTCACGGTGCATATTGTCATGACGAGTTTTCTCTTTAACGACGATAACTACGATGGTGAAGTACAATTTGTGATTGTATTAACTACGAAAACTACTTGCTACACCCCGCACGTTGAGGATCACGTTATGGCCAACTGAAGCATATATGTTGAGCACGAAACCCTCCTTGTATTATCGGCGGTGAGAATTGCTGTTGACGCACTGCTCGTCAAGCATTTGCAGCATTGTTTGCACGGCAAGAGTTCACACACTCGAGCAGAGCCGGGGGAGTATGACACGACAAAGTTCCATCGCTATCATGCTTGGCCCTCGAGAGCGGCCGGTCTCAAATATCGATGGACGTTTATCCTGAGCGGGGCATACAATGGAGACGAAGACCGAGCACATCCCACCGAAGTGGTCTCCACTAGAGGAGCTGTTGACCACCGAGCATCCTCGAGCTTTTGCATTCATTGCGCTGATTCCTAAACAGGAAGTCATACTTGATCTCTCGCCATCGTACAATGAAGCAGGGGGTTCCAGTCCATTTGAAAATTCTCCTGGATCCCCACAAGTGACTTCGAACGATACAAATTCACACTCCTCTTCACCATGCCAACTACGTTCACCGGTGGGCGTGGCGTGAATAATCAAGACCTCGACATCCCCAAGCGAATGTCATTCGTGAGTGGAGCTTCGCAGCCCAAAGACCTGGAAGACGGGAGCTACGTAGGTATCAAGACACCTGAACAAACCCCCATCGGTGCATTACCACCTGGTGGTGAAGATGGTGCTATCCGTGAAGGTGGTATGCCCGTACTCACCAGTAAAGAGAACCTTGGTCTGCTGTTCGAGTACGCTGCTGTCGGGTTGGCCTACGGTCTTCTACCAGAGACCATCTACCCCTTCATGCAAGAGTATTTGAACTGTTCGGGGTCTCAAGTCACTGCTGCCACCCAGCTTGTTGTGCTACCGTGGAGTTTCAAAGTGTTCTACGGCATCCTATCGGACTGTCGCCCGATCTGTGGATATCGCCGTCGACCATACATGCTGATCGGTTGGGCGATTTGTTTCATTATGCTGCTGGTCATGTGCATTATGCCAATTGGTAAACCATACTTTACCAACTCCGCAGACCGAGACGTCGATGTCTCGGACTATACACCAGAAATTGAGGCACGTATCAACTACGACGCTCCGTCGGAAGGAGCCAAGTATGTTATGTTGATGTTCTTTGCAGCTTTTGGATATGTTATGTCCGACGTATGCGCTGACAGTATCACATGCGAGTTGGCACAGCGTGAGCCCCTGGACAAGCGTGGCAAGACCCAATCATGCATTTACACGGTTCGTACGGTTATGGTAATCGTTGGTGAATTGCTCACGGGTTTCTTCTTCAATGGTGAAGACTATGGTGGAACTTTCAATTTCTCGTTAAGCTTTCCACAGTTGATGATCATTGTAACAGTGCTTACGATTCCTGTGTTTCCGATGACTTGGTTCTTCATCAAAGAAGAGAAAGTCGAGGCTGCGAATTTCAAGGAATACATCGCTAGCTTCTGGGACTTATTGTGTACTCGGGCCGTGTACCAAGTTATTGCGTACAACTTCTTCGCTAATATTTTCGCGGATATCACCTACACTGGTAGTTCTCCCATTCAAGACTACATGGTTGGTGTGACACCGATCAACAACACGCTAAGTGACATTTTGAGTAATTTGCTGTTCATGTTTGGTATCATGATCACATCGAAGTGGGGTCTCCATTGGAACTGGCGCTGGATGATCGTCATCACTGGGGCTGTGGTGATCGTTGTCGACTGTACTGTGTCAATGATTGTTGTCTGGGACGTGTTCCGTAACCAGTGGTTCTGGCTCGGGCCTCCTATTGCCGTGCAGCTCCCGTACGGAGTGGGCTGGATCATTTCGACCTTCGTGACTGTTGAATTGGCTGGACTCGGCAACGAAGCTGCTGTCTACGGCTTGATCACTACTGTCACTAACGTCGCTTCACCCTTTGCTTCCGCCTTGACACTTGTGATCGATGCCCCGTTTAACATCACCAATGCTCGTGTGCAAGAAGACGACTACACAATTCGCAGGGATTTAACGTACACCATCATAATCATGTACGCCATGACGGCCTTTGCGTGGAGCTTTTTGTTCCTGCTCCCGAAGCAAAAAGAAGACACTCAGCGACTCCTACGCAAACGTGGCAAGAGCAGACTCATCGGCGGCATCACGGTATTTTACTTGTGTTTTGCCATTATCTGGTCGGTCATGACTAACGTTATGGCCATCTTCACCAGTACTTCATGCCTTGTTATTGCCGGCGGGACTGGTTGCTAAGTGACTACTGTATTAGGCTAACACTTGTTCAGTCGACTTGGTTCTAGTCACACATTGTGTTTTTTATTCATGAGAAATGCGTTGAAGTTCTGTTAATATATTAGCTTGAGAATCTAGTTGAACAACTATGGCTACGGACTAGTACTCATAGAAGCTCTGAAGTTGGCTTGAGTGTCACAATCCTTCTAGAACAACGTGATAACGAGATACTGATGGACCACTGCCAAGAAGCGCAAAAGAGAGGGAACACCATTACCTGAAAGCCCAAAATGCACGATAGAAGCGATGAATACTGCCGTAGGAAATGGGCATCTCACCGTCTTGCAATAGCTACAAAGAAGCTGATTTCCCACGAGAATGAGCCTTCACACGATCAATGATCCATTCCAGGTAGAGGCTCTAACGTGCAGAATGCTCGCTGCTTCGTTCAATAATTCAATTCGCGGATATTCAAGAAGGCGGCTTATCATCGGACTTTAGTATTGTATTGCCACCTCACCTCACCACGATGACTAACAACCGTCGCAAACAACCATCTCACCACTTCAGGACATTGCACCGTCACTCATAGCATTTGCGGAGTATCTTCTTATACGACAAGTAAATGCAAAGAAATTTACTTCGACAATAAAAGTCACTTTCGTCCATGGTCGCCGAAGTTTACTACGTTGGTCCTACCAGTTTTTAGAGGTCAAGTCGAGCTTACGCCCTACATAGGGGGTAGCAGCTGCCGTACTGCTTTACTAAACACGCTGGATAGTGCTACCCGCACCTCAGCATTCGGTACCATCACGAGGTCCGTCAGGAGCGGATACAGCCACGACATATGACGCTGTAGCTGTAGGACGGCAAAGTGAACACAAAAGACTGATTAGTTCTCAAGTTCAAACTCGGAGGCCTCAGCTCGCTTACCTCTGTGGTGTCAAACTCTGCCAACTCCTTCAGTGTGGCAGCCAGTAACGGCGTGAAACTTTCCACGCGTTGCTGTGCATCAGCAGGCATCTTCCCCTCTTCAATATGTTGCGGCGCCACACCTGTCCAGGCAAGATACTCTTCTAGCGTATCTTGTACCAAGCGGGTCATGTACTTGCGAGCCTCGTCTTGCTCCCCGATTGGTGCAACTGAAGTGTTATTTACGCTGCGGACAAGCGCGGTGAACAGTACGTGGAGATATTGTTGCTTTCCCAGTACCTCTTGTGGTAGCAAACTGGGAAGCTCACTTGAGGATGGCACCGTCATTCCATAGCGCCAACCAACACGCTGCATATGACGCCGCAGAGGCACAGCGTCATTTACCTTGCGCGCAAACATAAAACTCTCGCGTAAACACGAAAGCAGCGAGCGAGCATGACCGACGCTCAGTGACAGATTCTCCTTCCGACGGCTGGCTAGAACATTTCCTGCTACTCGCTGCAGTGCCAGAAGCACAGCCAAGTGCGTCCGCGAAGGTACTCGCTGAGCTTCTACTTCTTCCACCGTGATCACCTTCGGTGGGAAGATTGCAGCAAACGTGAATCCCAATGTCGCCACAACTCCTGGATACATGCTCAGAAGCGAAGGCTGGCGCGGCGACGTAAGGTTGGAGGCTCCAGAACCAGGGCGTAGTGGAGGCAGCGGCAATGCTGTCTGCTTTGTTGGACTCTCAGCGCTCAGTTTCTGTTTAGATGGACTTTCACCGGCGGCTTCAACCGGGGAATCAGGTACAGGTGCATTATCACCTTCATCCTCGGGAGGCATAGCAAAGAATATCCACGTTGGTTCCGCTCGCTTCATTACATTGCGCAGTTCATCTGAAATGAGACCCCAAACGTCCTCGGGGAACTTGTGTCCGTGAGTAACCAACATGACCTCGAGCGCACGTGCTGATGCGGCCGCAAGTTGCTCTTCGGCGTCTCCAGCATCCATGCATTTGCCAAGCAAAAAGAGCACCTCTGGCAAGAACCCAACGATATCGTAGAAGAGACCAAAGCACTCCAACAACCTCTCTAGGCACAGCGTTGCTGTGGTTTTGCCAGCAGTATACTGGGGCATATTGGTTGACGGATTGTGCTTCGGCGGTAGTGGCAGCTTAGGCAGCATATGTGCACGTCTCTCCACAACAACCTCGAGGTGGCGTAGCTCATCCAGCAATGGAATCAGCACACCCTTAAAGATTAATCCCCAAAGACCTGACGAAAATTTCTTGCCATGAGTTTCTAATGCATCGAAAAGTGCCTCAAGGGCTGCAAGGCGAACGTCCAAACGGCGGTCGGCAGCAAGAGTTGACAGTGCTGTTAAAACTGGCCACCACATGCGTGTATGCACAGCCGAGTCGTTATATGCCGCTTCGCTGCTTTCATGATGCTCTTCGTCTTGAGCCTCAACAGAACCTGCTCTCCGACGAGGTGACAATGGAGATGAACCATACGATAGCCCCTTACGTGGTGACAGCTCTGCCACTTCCTCTTCCAAAGAACGCACAGATTCCTGCTTCTGGTAGCGCACCGAAGCGCGCTTAGAAGGTGACAGAACTCCTGCAGGTCCATCATCCGAGCTTGCTTCGTTGGTAGGATCCTCCGCTACCACCTTAATCTTTTTGAATCCAACGCGAGCAGCCTGCTTCGCCGCTGCGGCGGCTGCCGCGGCAGTTGCAGGAGCTGCAGCGGCTGAAAGAGACCCCGCAGTTTCACGGGCAGTGAGCGGCTCGATGACTTCTCCCGTCGCAAGTTTTTCGATGCACACGGTACGCAAGAGCCCAATGCTGTCTACTCCGAGCTGTGTGAGCGCAAGACGTTCCTCCATTTGCCGCTCAACCTCCTCACAACCACAAACAGCAAAGGCAAGAAGACACTCTACAGCGTCGACGAACACATCCACGATGCAATCAAAGTGGCGCTCCAGCACTCCACGTGCGACTTGGAATCCTAGGAGCACCACTCGGTCCTCACTGCCAGGCGCATATGTCTCCGCCGCGATTCGAAGAACTCCCCAAATTGTTTTCCAACCGGAGCGAATATTTCCCACACGCGCCAACACCAAATTTTCCACACATCGTAAGACTAGTTCACGTGTCTCGAGGGATGTAGCATTTGCCATTATCACTTCGAACGGCGCCAAAAACAGACGCTGGAAGTTGAAATCACGGAGTTCCGCGCGCTCGAGAAATTTCATGCTCAATTGGCGTAGCGAGTCAATTGCGTACATGCCCACAGTTAAGTCTTCATGGCATCCAATAGTTGTAAAGTGTCTCGACAAAGTTTGCCACGTAGCGGCCCAGACCATACGCGAGCGAGTACGCATGTTCATATCAGCTACTTCAACGAGCTTTTGCAAGCTAAAGACACGAGGTGGGGAACCACCTGCTGCACCTGAGGGTCCAACGCCCGAGCACTCCGATAGTGATACAACTGTGAGCTGTACCACGAAATCCTGTAGAGCTTGGTCACTGAGTGATACAGAACTCGAGAAAACACGATCACTTGCTAGCTGGTCAATCTCACTCAATACGCGCGCAGCGTTTTCATCTTCAATAGCGGCACTCTGGGCTTCATCTAATTCCGAGCCACTCCCACGACCACCAATATCACGATGCGACGGAGACGGAGAAGATAGTGACGATCCTAATCCACCACGTTTACTGTTCGTTGAAGAACCGAGCATGCTAAATGATGGAGTGGAATTTGCACTATTGCGTGAGCTAGAATGGCTACTCATGCCAGGCGAAGGCTGCCGGTTGAAATACGATGAATCACCAGAAACGGATCCTGCTGCAGAGCGCTCATGCAAGCCCTGAGCATGCGTTTGGATACGTGCCAACTGCGAAATAGCCTGTAGAACATCGTGCCATGAATCACCAAGGTAGTTGCCCTCCTTTACGCTTATCGAGATAAGAGCCTTGATGGCTTCCATGTTCTTAGACCGCATCAGGCGTGAGTTCGTCGTGTGTAGTGCCGTGAACTTGGCCAACACTGTCACAAAGGCATCGCGTTCCGCTGGCATGCTGAGTCTGGCGGAAAGGTGCACTGCATGACGGAATGAATCCAAGCAGAGCTGGATGGCCTCCGCAGACTCAGAACTCTCGAAAGTCACTGAGCATGCCGCTAGAAGCGGGGCCCACAACGTCTCAAACATAGGACGCACATGCGAACGCTCGTTATACCCTGAGACTTCGCGAAACGTTGACGATAACGGGTCGGGCGTCAATAGAGACGAAGGACCGTCAGCACTTCGCTGTGATGGGGATGACCCAGAGACTGATGCAGTTGAAGCGCTAGAACGATTGCCACGGGGAGAGAGGGAAAACTGCTGTTGTGCTCGCGCCGACGCCGGCACACGACGCTTGAAAAGAGCCTCGGATTGACGTACCATCGACTCACGCTCTTTGATGTAAGCATCACGACGCAAGCGATCTGTAGTTGCATTTGATGCCCCAAACAAAGAGCTTGCAGCGCTTGGTGCAGTTCCACCACGGCGATTACGGAAATCATCATCCTCCTTGAGGGAAATAGGAGTAGCCTTGATACGGTCGAAGATTGCACCCATATAGTCTTCCGGTAGGTCTTTGCCGTCGTTAATACCGCGGTTATTGCGCAGGAATCCAGCCTTGTCCATCTTTTTCTCCTCCGCAATACTTGGGTTGTGCAAATCTGTCTGCAGCATGATGATAGAGAACGCTAAGATGAAGGCCGTGTCGGCACTGGGGAATAATCCAGGCGGGCACGAATTGAAGAACCGCTCGGCAAACTTTTCCATCATACGATCAATTTTCTGCGATTCACCAGGCAAACGAAAACCAGCAAGGAAGTGGCGAATGGCCACGTCGATCTCCAAACCTGTAAAATCCATCATGTCTACGTATTCGTGAAGTACCTTCACACAGAAACCTCCCTGATAATGTACACCATTTCCAAGGTAGTCGCCCACCATCGTTTTGTCTAACTTGCTGTTGTATGTTTGCAGGAACTGTGCAACATCACGAGGCGAGCCTTCACCCATGTGCCCATGGGCTACGAGGTACGCGATACCAGCGCTAGGTTTCACATTGAACTTGAGGATACCTGTAGCCATCTCTTCTTGGCGCTTTTTCTTGCTTTCAAAGGCCTCAACTGCCGACATGGTAGCTGACACAACAGGAACCATATCCGGTGGGGCGACAGTGTCTTCTTCACCGCCATTTTCACTGCTGTGAGATTCCTCTCCTTCATGCTGAGAAGATTGTCGTTCGGTTTCTACGAAATTCGCTGCTTTCTTCAACGAAGCAGTTGTGGCCGTTAGACACTCAAGACCTTTAAGTGCTAGCGCAGCATCTTGCTGCTGCATTTTGATCCGTGCACTGCTCGATAAACTCGCGACATATTGCTGTGCGCCGGCGTCTTGAGAGCGACCACCCTTTGCGGCCTTGGCAAGTGCATGTACAATCTGCTTGAACAAGTCGTTGGTATTCCAGTCACAATCATAGTTGATAAAAATCTCACCCAGTGTTTGCGGATCGTCACAGATTGCGTGCAACGCCTCCAGAACAAGCAGTTTGTGCTCAAAGCTAGCGTTTTCAGACTGCAGCAACCGCAGAAAAATGCTTGTGATGAAAATGTCCAGCTCCGTTTTGAGGTGACGCTTAAAGTTGCGCAACAGAACCAAGAAAACCTGTAGTGAAAGCGATACGATCTGGGTGTAATTACTCGTGCAATTTTGCAGCAGCGACTGGCACAAGTATTGTCGGATGGCGTGCACAAACCTCTCACCACGGCGAAATGACGGACCAGCATTTTCTAAAATCTCCTTCACTAGTTCAAGCGACAAAATCTTGCTTTGGAACGCAAAAGGGTCTTCAGGATTAGCTCCGTTTCCTGCATTTCCAGGCGCGGGTCCATTGGTACCATTCGCCGTTGGGGAATCATCAGCCACTGATCGCATGGAAATTCGGCAAAGCGACCGGAAAAGTAGGAATGCATCCTTGTGTAGTACAGATGGGAATGCTGGGGCATTCACTGGCTGCGACAGAGCTGTCACTGCTTTAACTTTCTTTGTCATCATCGACGAAATCGATTTCTTTTCCGAGTGCGAAGTTCCTTGAGGAAGTTGAAGTACAGCAGCAACAGACGGATAAAATGCTGCCGAAAGGCCTGCACGCAGCGTGTGACCAATAATCTCTTCATCACTGTCACTTTCACTGACTTCCTGTTGCTCCTGTGTTTGTCCCTGTTCTAGTTCTTCCTGTTGACTCTGATCTTGTTCCTGCTTCTCCAATGACTGCAATGTGGCTTTAGTTTCTTCCTCCACTCGTCGATCGAACGTCTCCATCCTCTGAAAAACAATACTAATAATCTGCTGCAACGTAGCCTTGGCCACTGTTCTGTTCGTAGCACTTTTACTCACCAAATGCACGTGATAACAAGCTCTCACTGCTCGCAACAATGCATGTTCATGCACTTCACATGTTGGTGTCGTCACTGCCGTCAATAAAACTCGCAGTACTTGAATCTGTACTCCCTCGTCCGGATGATCATTACAGTCACAAGCTACTTCAACAATACAGTCAATCAACCGGTAACTGTCCTCATTCCCGTCTTCTTCAGCAGTATCTCTATTGCCACTTGGTGTTGTAAGGCCAAAAGTGGGTGCGGCATTAGACCCAGACCCCGAAGCATGACCCGACCCAGATCCGGACCCCAGACCCAGACCAAAACCTGACCTGCGACCCGAAGGAGCCGCCGCCTTCTGTACCAGACGGCGCCGAATCCCTTCAGGGATAACGCCCGCCTCCTTGAGGAACCCAAAGGCCAGGAACTTCTCCATACAGTCCAAAGCCACAGCCACGAGCTTAGCGTGACGGGTCAGGCAGGCCAGTAAAAAGGGTTCGAATGGCACCTCGAGTGTACCCTCCTGACCCGCAGACGTCACCTTGGCTTGTGCTGCATCCACCATGTCGCGTAACTCGCGATGACTGCGGGTACACGCCTTGCGTAACTTGCCTAGGGACTTGAGCACGAGAGCCTCCATGGGTTACGAAAGGTTACGACGTGGTTACTCGTCTGTTGAAAGTGTGAGACCCTGGGATCGAATGCCAAGACGACGGTCGAGAAGATACAAGCGCTTTGTGACGACAACAAGAGCTCTAGACGATGGTACAAGCCCGAGAATGAACTACGCAACCAATGAGCTTCTAGACGTCTGCGTTATGGCTCCCTCGTCGTAACGACGCGAAATCTTCACCGGTTACGTACTGGTATATCGGTAATACTTCCAAATTAATGTGGTGTACACAACTAGACCAGTGGTTGATGTGGTGCACGTTAACATACCGGTAAACGGGTACGTAGTGCTACCTTGGCCATCAGTCCGCAACCTCTAAGCCGCAAGTTGAGTGGACATGCAAAGGCTCTCTCGTGGGGTGTATGCGGCTGCAGCTCACCGCATTCGGGTATCCAGCAATGTGCGTGTATTTTCTCGTCCTTTTGCAGTGATTCCCGCTTCCAACGCCTCAGTATGGACCGCAAACCGGCGGTTTTTCAGCAACTCATCAGCTGTCGAACAACCTCCAAAACTAGGACGTTGTGCACGTCGTAGAACCAAGAAACTTCGTGTTTCTACTACAGTTGGGAGTGAAGAAGATACTTTGAGCGATGCAGCTCCTAATAAGCAGCAGAAAGGCAGGAATTCCAGGTTTAACGTGCACAGATGCGTTGTGCAGCAGCAAATGCCTCTTGAAGACGTTCTACCATTGGTACAAAGCGAGGTGCAGACCAAGACACTCAAGATACCGGCAGTCCGTCAATCTGTAGATTCGTTCTACTTTCACTGCGCCCAACAGGCGGAGAAGAAGGGACTTACGGACCAGTTGAGACGAGAAGTGCTGCACTACTTTGACCACGAACTCTTTGCATATGACGAGACCGAGCCTTTTGTGCTTGGTAAGTCGCTGAATGAAGCAGTATTCGGCTCGGTGATCAAGCTTCATCTGGCAGGGGGTGACACGGAGGCAGCTTGGATGCTGATTAACAGGTTGAGACGACCAGTGAGAGGACAAAAAGGAAAAGAGGCACCCAAGCTGCACTTCCGAACGGTGAGTCCGTTGCTCGAGCATGAATGCAGACACGGTCAGTTCTTGAGTGCGTACTCCCGTTGGCAGCAATTGAAACAACATGATGTGGAGTGGACAAGTGCCATGGAGGACGTGTTGGTGCAGATGGTCATCGCGTGTGTCAGGAATGACGAGCAGCGGCTAAACGAGTATACGGAGATGTCGGAGAGCGAGACGGGTGAAGCGCACTTCCACGCGCAGATGGCGTCGCTGTTACATGATCTACAGCTGACGTGTCGAGAAATATCTCCCCCTAATGCTCAAAGGCTGTTGCAGGCATTTCGCGATGCGAGCTATAATGTGGAGACCGTGCCAAGTGACATCCACATGAAACCGCGATGTCCGTGTTGTGGGCACTCCTTGAAGAAGCAGAGGATGTCTGAGGTGGAGCGTGGACACATGTTGGCTGCTATTGAATCCCGTCGCAGCAAAGTGGCACCTGAAAAGACGGTGAAGGAGTTTTTGGATCCGTTCCGAGACTGGTTGATGCTTCGTCACGAAAACTTCCAACTGCAAGTATTAGCTGGAGATGTAAAAGGTGGTAGACCACTGCACTATGTGTTGGATGGGCCTAACATCGCGTACATCAACCAGAACTTCGAGGCAGGCACATATCGTTTGGATCAGGTGGATACAGTAGCGAAAGAGCTGCAGGCTCAGGGACACCTTGTTAGCATCACGATGCCTGCAGCTTACCTCGCTGACAAGTTTATCGTACGCCTCCGCAACAAGCAGTTCAAGGCAATGCGTCGTCAGGGCAAGTTCGTAACACGTCAGCGTACACCTGAGGAAAAGGCCATTCTAACGCGCTGGAAGGACGAAGATATGATCTTCAGCTGCCGCACGGACTTCTTGTCGGATGACCTCTTTTGGTTGTACGCTAGCGTGCTAATGGGACGCGAAGGTCACGTGGTCACAAACGACCAAGGTCGGGATCATGTCTTCGCTCTACTGAACGGCTACAACAGTACCAGCGCCACCGCTCGGACTCAGAAGAACGGTAAGAAGAGCTCTGCTGATGCCAATGCGTATACCGACGGAGTGCATTCAGCCATCCCTTCCATCTCGATGGACCTCGTCGCACGCTGGAAGGACATGACGACCGTGAACATTGAGATCAAGCACGAAGAAGTTGCACACAACGCTGCAGTCGCTGGTGACTGGACGACATTGATTCCGATCGAGTACATCAAGCTGCAGCACCCACTGCCTTTCTCGCGCGTACCGCAGGTGACTGCACCACAGCATTTCCATTTCCCAATCACGGATCAAGCAAATCGGCATGAACACCCGAATCAGGCGCAGAACCAAAATAAGCGAACGCGATGGCTTTGCGTACATCGTGACGATGCCACCAACTAGAACCATAGAACGACATTTTCATACAAACTCCTACTGTGTCGATGGATATAACAGTGGCATGAGAGTGCAACGTGATACTGAGAATGACATGATATATTTTTTTGCCTGAAGGCTCAGTGACGAGCTTATGAATGGGTGACTACTGCACAGTCTGGAGCCTTGCAGGTGGCCGACTTGATCGAGCTTAGTTGTACACACACTTGCCGTTGCTGCACTTGAAGCCGGGGTCGCAGGCGTCAATGAAGAGGCTCGTAGCCGGGTTGAAGCACTGGCTGCCAGTGGGAGCACGGCAAGCATTCTCACCACGCGGGCAGTACTGGCCCGAGGGGCACGCCATGTAGCAAATAGCTCCTCCAGGGGTCTGCTCGACGGCGTGCACACGGAGGTGGACAGCAGCCTGGTCTTCAGCAGTCGTCGACTGGAACAGGCACGCAACGGTGATGAGAGCGGAGGTGAACACGGTCGAGAACTTCATTGTAGATAGAGACTGGAGGTTTACTGCTTACGAGGCGAATTCGAGAATGAGAACCTCCGTTCGTCCATCAAGCTATGGCGGATAAATCAGGGGCAGCAAGGATCAGCTGGGTCTTACCGTGAGGATCATCAAGGCATCATGAACACCATCATGATTTCATTCTCGTTCCTACCGTGCAAATCCTTTCAACACAACTTCGCAGGGTGAATAATTGCACTTTCCAGTGGGGGCTTTGCACTGTTTGCTGTGGGTATGAGTTGAAAATCTCACCTTGAACGCTAGTTTGGTCGTCTTTGCTGGTTGTGTCCAGCTTGTCGTCCGTCTCCGTTTTATCTGTTCATGAGCAGTGCAGCAACCAGTTTTGAAGAGGCGTGGCACGTTCCTAGTTGATTCCAGTCCAGCTTTCACTTTGGTGGTCAAAGTGTCCTGCGACCAGCACTGTACTGTACGACAGTGTCCATGTTTGTACGAACCTTGTACGAACAGTGTTACCTGTCAGCTAACCAAAACATGGATCTACAGTCATATAAACTTCGGTTCACCAAGGTGTGGCGCACCAAGTTGATGACCAATGCACATTCTATTCGGTGACGGCTCATCACCGGAAATGCACTCTTCCGGTGTTGGTTCCATGGTTTCGCTGCACTGACAGCGCGGACCCCTGCTGCGGCAACGTGTATATATGCTATAATTGTTGTAGCAGTGTACTATGTTCGACGCTGTTATACTTCACGTCCCTATCGGTTCTTTGATACATATTATCTGATTTTGCAGCTTATCCGCTTCACGTTGTCCGTGTCATGGACTCGATGACGTTTCATGAACATCATTGAATCATCAACACTTGTGGTAGTTTAAGTAAGTATATTTCTAACGGACAAGTTAGAACTCCACTAGTTATACTAGTGGAAGTTCTTCTGTTGTAATGGTATACCTGGTACGAAAAATGGCATGTATGGCTAATACACGGTTGGACAGTTGCTGACAGTTTTCGCTGTCTTCTCGAGCGCACTTGCTCGCTGGGTTAGCTGTTGCTGTCTCTTTGCTTGTAGACACACTTGCTGTAACTACACTTGAAGCCGCGAGCACAGCCATGCTAGAAAAGACTGGTAGCCGTATTGACACAGATCGTACGGCACTCAATGTCACCGCGTGGGCAGTACTGACCGGTCGGACAGACCTTATAACAAATAGTATCGTTGAGGCTGCTTGTTGACGGTCGTGCGAAGGCTGGTTGACTCGGTCATCGAGACCCTGGTGTTTGATTCTGTTATTTTGTAGACGCATTTGCAGTTAATGCACTTGAATCTGGTAACACCGTGCTGAAAGAGACTAATAGCGGGGTTGAAGCACGCTTGGAGCACGACAATGAGTCTCACCACGTGGGCAGTGCTGGCCTGTCGGGCAGGTCTTGTACCTTATATCGGTGAACTCTGTCGGGGCGATTGACGAGTAGGCGCATTTACCGTTGATCCGAGGTCGCAGCCGTGCTGGAAAAGAGTAGTTAAACACAGGGCGTCGGTGGGGGTGTGCAACTAGTTTCTCCTCGCGGACAGTATTGGCCAGTCGGACAGATCTTGTAGCAAATGGCACCATTGGGGTTCTGTGATACGGAGAATGAGCGAAGTAAGGC
>PCFV01000725.1:0-15657 GCA_002812785.1 Phytophthora litchii | reverse complement strand
TGGTTCTCGTACTTAGTTGGAATCTCGAGCTTGAACAGGCCTGTAGCCAAAGAACCAAGAAAAGCTTCGAATAATTTTAAAAGATAAGAGAGACTCGAATCCGATTAGTTCAAAATATAAGAGAGACTCAATCTCTCATATTCTATTCGTTCATAAAATAAGAGAGACTCGATCTGTGGTCATGAACAGCGACAGCGATAGCGATGGTGAACAGTTGATGCTGTCTGGCGCGGCGTTGGCGGCTCTGCAGGAGTTCGCCCTCGAGCGTGGTATTCCCGTAGAAGACGACTCGTCGGATGTGCGTCTGGACATCCAGAAGGCGCTGGACATTGAGCCGAAGGAAGACTCGTTCGAGTTCAAGTTCGGCAAGTCCGCGGATGAAAACGAGGAGGACGCCGAGATCACCATTCGCCTCAACGGACTGCGCCGCGACATTGGACAGACGTTGCAATCCACGGGTCTTACGCTCTGGCGTGCTGGAGACTTTTTGAGCGAGTACATGTACCAGGATCGCACTCGGTTCGCTAACAAGTCAATCATCGAGCTGGGCAGCGGCCTTGGTCTCATTGGCATCTTGGCGTCTCACCTAACAGACAAGCAGGTGGTGATTACGGATGGTGACGATGATACCATCGAGTTGCTGGTTGCCAATTGTAAGCTCAATGAGGTGGAAAACCGGGTGCAGTGCCGGAAGCTACTGTGGGGCGTCGACTTGGACCAAATCGAAGACAAGTTCGACATCATTCTGGGTGCTGACATCATCTACGAGCAGGAGCACGTTATGTCCCTCTTTGAGACGGCTAAATACTTGCTAAAGCCTGGGCGTCGTAGCGTGGAGAAAGGTGGCAAGGCCGCGTCCGAGTTCTTGCTGGCGTACACGAAGCGCAATGTCTCCATTGACTACGTTCTAGATACTGCCAAGAGCTTCGGCTTCGAGTGGGAAGAACCCACTAATGACGAGGGCATATATACCTTTAGATTAGTGTAGACTTGTCTGCGTTTGAAGATGCAGGTAGTTTTGCCTAGACACGTGAGCTCCCTACCGTGCTGAAAACTCTATGTTTGCGAACTAGTGTTTGCAGCAGGCGATGTTGATCCCGACGAACGTGACGAAGAGTGCTTTTCACTAAACTCGTGCAGGATTCGACGTTGCTTTGGGTGGAGGCTAACGTGTGGTCGCTTGGTTTTCACAAAGTCGAATGCTTCTTCAAATGTCATGTTGCGATACTGAATGAGGAAAGCCACAACGACCACAGTGCTTCGACCTCGTCCAGCTTTGCAGTGCACGTACGTTGTGTTATGCTGTACATCGACCTGCTCATGGACAAACTCCACACACCTGTCAATAGAACAATGTTAGAGATGATCACTGCAGTCACTTCGTCTGACAAACCTCCGTATCGTGTCCAAAGTTGGTGGAGAAAAGTCTCCTGTCGAGCCAAAACACTGTGTGACCTGTGCATTCTCCCACTCCACTAGATACACAACCCGTAGTAGTGAGATGCTGCATCTCGACTTGTGATGTAGCTGTCATACCTGGAGAAACTGGCGTTGACAAGAGATTCGGTAGCAACTCGACTGGTTGATTCATTGTCACGACGGCTTTGACGCCCTCGCCTTGTACTAACTGCATCAGCGACTATTAGTCTGACGAAATAAAGACTGTTTCCTCCAAGACGGATCCTTTACCTGGTCCAAGTGGTCCTTATTCTGCAGTGGTAGTGCACCAAGGATCAATAGCGGCTCAATGTGGCTCCACCATGGACGGCGCTGCTCGTGGCGCAGTAGCAAGTTATACAGCAGCGACACGTGAAAAACCTGCGCAACAACGCGTCAGCAACGAGAGGATAGCTACCGCGCTCGTAGATAAGTCTTACCACGCCGCGGTTGTGCTTGGCCTCTGTCGCCATCTCAGTCGCTTTGACGATACGAAATACGAAATTATTCAAATCAATTGAGCCTCAAGGCTGCAAATGATATGGAAGCAACAACTACATTGTAGCTCTTACGTGGCAATGACAACAAGTTCACACACTACAAGTCCAGACATGCCTGCAAATAGCTGAGAGTAACGTACAGCAGCACATCAAGTATTATTTCATCTATTCCTTGCAACTTACATGGGTCCATCTAAGACACCCTCTACGAGCACTTCGAATCCGGGGTCAGCTCACCGAGTGTCGGCTGCTTCAGCTGAAGCAGAGGCGCTGATCTCTTTGAAACGATCACTGCTGATTGCAGCTTTGGAAACGCCGTGAGTTCGCGATGCAACATGGTCAACTAGAAGGAAAATATTCCTACTCATGGCTAATGCTGGACAGGCCTCGCTTCCGCAGCGACATCGATGTGGTCATGATTCAACAGCACCTTGCCAACCTTGGGGTGTTCGCATCGGTTGCACCACAAGTTCTGCAGTGTACGGGTGCTACTTGTTACTACAATGCACATAGGATTTTCCAGTTCTCACTGCTGTTTTGTTTATCAGATCTAGCAACAGAGTGCACAATTAGCGTTGGTGCTATCATCCGTGTTTCTCTACCTGACAACTAAGTTGCGTATTAACATTATTGCAATGATAATCGGTTGTACAGCGCATTCCGGATGGAGAAGTTCTGTTCTACCAGGTAATTACACGTGATAGGTTTTATTGTTGTCTTTGCCTAACGTGTGCGCCAACCTTTGATGCAGGAGGACATAATTGACGATCATTCTTATGCTTGCATTATCGTACGAACGCTCAGTTTGTTATCTAAACGAAACTCTTTTCACATGTAAATAATTCAATCTTTCACAGCTTGAAGGCTCGTTGTGCGGCTACTTCAACAAAGCATTTAGCCAGCGACACAGCAAAGGTGACAACTTCCGATCTTGGAACAGCAAGAAAACCAATGCTCGAGGTGTAACGATCGACTTTGGTGACCTACAGGTTACCTACGGCAAAGGATGTACGTTTGAATTCACGAAATCTCGCTTTGATTCTGCCAGTGACCTCGTGATGTCCGTGTTGATATTCAGCAATATGTGGAATCGACGATTTATATCCATTTACAATGACCTCAACCCGTGAAAGTCGTCGTGACATGAAGTCACTTTGTCGTCGCAGGAGTGTGGTAAGTCATTTGCATGTTTGGTTCCATGGTGGAATAACTTACTTGTTACTTAAATGTGTTGCAGCATAGCCAGGAATCCACAACAATTATCATTTTGGCGAAAGTACGTACTATTCACAATGCAGGGTTCCATGCAAGTCGTGCGGCGCTAAGTTTTCAACTTATACGTGTAGGATACCTTGGATCGCGTAAGTGAACGAAATGGCCTAGTATACGAAAGGGGTATCCTCAGTTCGACAAAGGTAGTGAGCATACCAGTCGCAGTGCCTTGTTCTACTTCCACACTAACCCCTCGTTCTCCATTTACGATGTTAGGAAACACTGAGAACGGATGTCGACCACCTAGCTATCTTCTCACTGCTATCGGATACTGCACGAACGACACTGCTTCAAACTGCAGAAACGCGTCAGCTGAAAGTGGGGGAAATCCTTTTCAATGCTAACATCGAGGATGATTCTAGCAGAGCTGCATTTGTGATGGTCCGCAATGGTTGTTTGGATATTTATTATGTTGAATGTGACCGTCCTGCGGTGGTAAATGGTTCTCAAACCAGCAGCACTATGGGAGACAAGAGCGCTGCGAGCAGTACTCCAATCGCTACGGCTGCCCCTAAAGATCCTGTTGCAACACTGAGCCGAGGTCAAACGTTTGGTGATCAAATGGTAGCGCTTGGACTCCCACATATGTGGGTATTGAACCCTCGCCGACGACGTCCGAGCAACGTACGAGTATGCTTTAAAGTTGTAGCAGGAGAGTTATCCACTGAAGTTCTTTGGGTCACAAGAGAGCGGTTTGAGCAGATCCTACGCGAAGACCACCTTCGGCTCTCGTACAATCCAATTTATGGTGCAGCAGCCTCTACGACCTCCACTGCCTCATTGATTTCCGCTATTGAAAGTCGCGAGATATCCCAGATCACGCGGCAACTGCTGACCAATGCTACTTTGTCAAAGTTTTTTTTTCAGTTCCCACCCATTGTGCTTGACAGACTCTGCCATCACATCGAGATCCAGCATTACGATTCTCATGGCGTGTTCTTAGAGGCTGGTGGTTCTATCAACAGCGTGTGTATTGTCGTAACAGGAGCTCTTCACAGCCATCATTGCGGATCAGAAAGTGATCGTAAAAAGATTCCTGTCCACCAAGGAAATGCCAAACGAATGCTTTTTTCTCGAGACGTACATTTCTTACCAGGTGACGCATTTGGTGCCCGTGAGTTGATGAAACGTTGTTCAAGTAGTGAAGCCCCTGTAATTGTGGATGCTGGTACAATGTTGCTTTGCATCAGACGGCCTACATTTGAAAGGTGGGTGTCCCCTATGCGTCATAACACCATTGTGAAAGCTGGGAGTATTTTGCAGCCCTTCGTGTGGAGTGCGTCATCACCACCAGCGAGTCCACGCCATTCGTATACCAACAATTACTCCTCAATGGTGAAAGTGCATCGACGCCAATCTGGTCCCTCGATGTTTTCGAATCCAGTAGTGGATCACGATAAAGACAAAGCTCGTCGACTCGACGAGGCAGCAATTTTACTAAAGAGGTTTGGACTTTTCCAAACACTCCCACGTTTTCTCCTGGCTCAAATGCTAACCCAGGCTACTTTACAAAGCAAGGCTGCTGGAGAAGAACTATTTCGCGAAGGAGATGCACAACGATCTCTTGTCGTCATTCTCTCCGGCTTTGTGTCATTTTACAGTCTTGAAAATATGGCAGCGACGATCGATATGTTTCAGAAGCATCCATTTTGCAACTTTGCTGCATTTTCTGGTAGCACCATTAACCCGGAGGATTTTGCGGCTGAACCTAGACCCGATCAAGGCACAAGTCTCTCTGCTGCAGCTCTTAAACACCGTGCTGCAATGCATGGTGTTCACATTCAAACGCTTCCATCTCGCAATGCTTTTCGTACTGGAGTACTTCAGGAATCCACAGTCTGCCCTGCGACTGTTCTAGCACAGACCGACTGTGAGTATCTCGTGTTCGATGAAAATGTGTACGCTTGGTTGCTTGCTGGGCATTCACCTGCCGTCAATATGACCGGTTATGTTGTACCACCAGAGTCTTCACAGATTGTGGCGCTACCCACTTCAGTCTCAACACCCAAAGATTCCTCCAAGCCCGGACTGCTGTCGTCACAACCAGATTCGAAGCCTTCTACACCGCGAGCTAACAATCGATCAGGAGCGATTCCTCCTTCCCTTCTTTCGTTTCTCGAAGCAGCTCAAATTCCTTGGTTTCCGCCTTCTTCCGCTAAACGGACGCTATTGCTGCGCTCGATGCAACACGTCCACCTTGCACCAGGACAGCGGCTAATTAAGCACAACGAAGTTTTGAGGCAGATGGTGTTTGTCGTATCGGGAAAACTAGCAGTGTACGTTCGTGAAAATCTCGAGGTGGTCTCCGTCTTGAATGCTAGCCAACGATCTGTTCAAAGTGCTGCATTGGAGAAAAGCGTTGCAAGTAATTACTCGACAACTTCTCAGCAATTATATCAAGAGCGTGTCGGCACAACCAGTTTGTCGAATCGAAAGGCACTCCAATGGAAAATAGCAAGAATTGCGGAAATGGATTCGTCGGATGATCAGGGAGCGAATCGTACCAAGGCGAACTCACGTTTTACCGATTTTGTCCTGCATGCAGCACAAGAATCGAAGAATCGACAGGCAAGTACAACAGAGGAAATCAAGCAGACGGCACTTGTCCCTAAAGCCCCGCCTGAAGCTCGAAAATCACTTCACTCAATGGTGAATAAAGTGAAGTTCCAGCGGAAGAATGGCGATCAAAACTCGACAGACACTGCAACGGACCTGAAAGAACCAAGTAAAACCCTCTTCATGTTTCATCTCACACCTGGAGATATCTACGGGGATGAGATCACAGCTCCTAGTGGTGTTTTTCATAGTGTGCACGATATCTACGCAGACACCTCAGCAAATTCTGGATCAACCGAACCTGGACCACACGCTGTACCAGTAGGGACAGAAGTATTATGCTTGGACCGTAATATCCTACATTCAATTATTGCTAAAACTGAAGAGGATGCAGCGAACGAGCTCGTAGGGAGGTCATCAAACGCCAAGGCGAAGTGGCAAGTGGCGAGTAAAAAACTTTTCAAAAGATCATCTCACTCGACACTTGAAGAACCTGGAGAATTCATCAGAATCAAGAAGACTCCAAAGCTCTTCGATTTCTTTAAGAACATCTTAAACCAGCGACGATTTCTAACGATGGGAACACTTGCGCACTTCCCTCTGTTACGAGACTTGCCAGAGGATTCGCGTCGAGAGTTATGTCTGAATGCTCGATTTGAGGCGCTAGACCGATATACCGACGCTTTCAAAGGCAACGGGGACAGCAATGGATTAAGCAATCGATTTTTCCTTCTGCTATCAGGCCGTATTAACCTCGTCGCCAACGGACCAAATTGTCATGTTGTATCCCAAAACACGAATTCATCCACCACGGATCCTGAACTTCGAGAGATATGTGCAGGTGAAGGCTTCGGAGAGTTTGATATTTTGGTATCAGAAACACCTGCATACACAGCCGCAATTGCTGCAGAACCTACAAAGCTGTTGTCGATCCCTGCTGATATGTATATGAAGCATTGGCCATGTATACAAGAAACTCGTGGAAATATTGAGTATCTGCGCACACAGATACCATCTTTCGCTTCACTTGACCTCGAGCGCATTGCGTACATTTACCACAGCTTTTCATTTCAGACACATGTGCGAGGAACCAGTACGTTTGCATTCTCAATTGAACGGTTGATTTATTCCTAATCACTTTCCTGCTATTACTTTCAGCCATTTTTCAACTTCACGACAATAAGCAAATGACACCTGCAAGGAACGAAGTGTATTTGATTAAAGAAGGCACATGCTGCATTCGTCAATATGTCACACTGACAAGCCATCTAGATGCCGAGCTTCGCTTTGATCCGGGCAGCAATGAAGCAGCTAAGACGGTGAAAAAGATGAAGACCATGAAAACCATCAAAGTAATGGCGACAGTAGCAGACGTTGGCGTTGGCCATGTCTTTTGGATTGACAACGATCAATACCCTATTAGTCTTGTGGCAACGTCTGCTGCCGTCACAGTTGCTAGTGTTTCCGTCGAAAAGTTGAAAGCAATTGTACCCCGCGGACTGCTTGCAGATCTCGAGGATTTAAGCAGTCAACTTCGTGATCTCTATGCCAAGCAATTCGAATTGACAAAACGAGTAACAGCAACTGTAATGAACGAGAAACTAGCAACACAGACTCGAGAATCGCCATCGAGCCAACGGCTTCCAATTTTACAGCTTCACGCTGGTCAAAGTTTGCCACCTGAATCTTCCAGCGATGAACATGTATTTCAGTGTGGAAGTGAAGAGCAACATCGACACAAAGGTGTCAACCCATCCGCTACTGATATGATGAATGCCGTTTACATTGCTCAGCACCAAATTGAGCGCTACGATATTTCAAACGAAATGTTAATCTCCAATTTGGCAGGTTCATTTCTAGACAAGAAGCAGGTATTGTACGATACAAATTTCAGTGAAGATCACCTAGTGAGGAAAACCATCAATGCTTTATCCAAACAAGATGAATACAGCAGTCCTGAGGTTGTTGCAGGATCTACTACAGTACAGTATGACGGAGCAAGCAACCTGGTGACAGCGAACGTAAGTGTTCCTGTGGTTCACGGTCTTAGCTCAAAACTTCTGGAGAATTTTACCGCAGTTACATCCATTGACCGGAGGAAACCTTCGATGAAGAGTGGTCAAGGAATATCGTTGATGATTCAAGATGAGATCGTTCAAATTGATGACGGGTATGAAGTTGATGTCCGTGCTCGAGTTCAAGCTCAGATGTGTGCCATTGATTCACCTATGCGATCAATGCGTTTGGAGCCTTCCCGGACACCAGTCAAAAGTCTGGGTAAATACTATACTGACTCACCGTCGCCTGGCGACTTGTATCGACGACAGCAATTTCAGACGCAATCACAGTCACCCGCTCCACCAGTAAAGTCTTACGTCAGGCCACCACAAAACAAGAAGACACGATCAAATCCAAAGCAACTACTGGCAAATAGCCCTTTGGATTCATTACCCCACCCAGCGTTGACACGAAAGCAAGGTTTTCTGACAGCACTCCGTTTAAGAAACGCAATCTCTTTCGATGGCGACGGGCGTGAGATCCTTGACACCATTATCCCTCAAATCCACAGAGGACGACGATTCTTCTATGCTCTAGTTGACAGCGAGCTGCGTGAGTACGCAGACACAGTTTCGCTCAGCAGTTTGGCGCAAACACCTTGTCTACACCAGTACAATTTATACAACCCTCGTCGAGCATGCACAGTAGTTGATGTTCCAGTCTACAGGGGTGGAGTCGAAGCATTATTACGGCAAAGCTTTCTTCTGAGTGTGGACAATGCGACTCAGTTTTTCTTCACAGCTTCGAGCGCGATTGACAAGCAAACCTGGATGGCTGAGCTTAACCAAGCGTGTGCGTTGGGAGGACTACAGCACCCAATTTCGGTCAAACTGCAGTCACCACGTCCTCTTGCTACTACACTGCCACAAACAGACCCAACTTCGCTAGCGGCGGTGGTCATTGATGCATTCAAGAGCCGTCGCAAGTCAACGATAAGAGAAGGAAGACGCTCGTCGATTTGCGTACCAAAACCAAAACCTGACGACACACTTCACGTCGAATACCGCATCAGTTGAATGAAAACTCTCATTTTGTTTCTCTTTGCACAATTCGTTAACTCGTTTCCATGAATGATTGACTGGGAGCACGAGTTCATCGTACGTGTCACTTGAACGCATCTACTTGAGCTCCACACTCGGGTACCACTGCTTCAGGGTGTCAATCAGCTCTCTGAAGCTGTCGTCCACCACCTTGTTTACAAGAACGGCGTCGAATACACCTGGCTGTTGTCCATAGGCCAATTCACCTGCAGCGTTCTTGACACGCAGCTGGATCTTGTCCTCCGTCTCAGTGGCGCGTCCACGCAGTCTCTTTTCCAGCTCCTCCATAGACGGAGGGGCGATGAAAAGGTACTTGGCACGAATACCCGACTTCTTGACCTGTTGCACGCCCTGGATGTCAATGTCCAGGATGCAGATCTTGCCCTTCTCCTGCACGTCCAGCACAGCCCGTTTGCTGGTACCGTACACGTTACCGTGTACTTGAGCGTGCTCCAAGAACAGCCCAGCCTCAATCTCCTTGAGCACCTTCTCCTTTTCCGTGAAGTGGTAAGCCACGCCGTCCACTTCGCCCTCACGCGGGCCACGAGTCGTGTGGCTCACTGAAAAGCCGAAAGTATTGGGGAATTTCTCCAGTAGCAGCTTGATGAGCGTTCCCTTGCCAACACCCGACGGACCAGCGATCACAATGGGCTGCAGCTCTGCATGTGGCGGCTTGAAGGCCGAGAAATGCTCAGCTGCGAAGGCCACGACGTCCTGCGGCTTTTCCAGCAGCAGCGCAGACATGAAGCCGCTCAGCAGCGTCTTGATCTCCGGATGAGCCTCTACGTAAGCCGCGTGGTCCTTCTTAAGCGCCTCCTTGCGCTCATTCAGGAGAGATAGCTCCTCGAACGAGAGCGACTCGAGCGCCTTTGTCGTCTCCTGCTCCGCCATGATCTCGTGCGTCAATGGCTTGTGTTTGAGGACTGACAGGTATCCGGACGATTCGTGTGGACCACAAGGAGCGATAATCTGTGACGAGGCAACCTGAACTGTATCCATTTGTTGAGATCTACTTGCAGACTAGGTGCTACTACAGCTACTGCAGCACGCTGGCGTTGGCTGATAAATTCACTTCTTCTCCCTGAGCAGGCGCGTCGTATTGAGGTGCACCATGGGCTGGAGCGTATTGAGGTCCCGCCGAGCCAAAAGCAGGAGTCTGTGCACCAGGGACAGCTGCCTGCGCACCAGGAGCAGTGTTAGCATCGGCACTAGCAGCCAGCTTTGGGTTGAAAATCTTGAACTGAGGAGGAGCGCGAGCTGCAGCGCCAACCGCGGCGTTAGGAGGCGCGTATCCAGGGTATCCACCACTTGATGACGTACGCGGCTTGTTGGCGTATGTGGAAGCGTACGGATTCGCCCCAGGGACAGGAGGGGAAAGAGCAGCGCTTTCCGCACTGTTGTCTATCGGGGTGAGTGCCGGCGGCAGCATGACGGACGGGGGTGGCGCCGTCACCTTAATCTCACGCTTGTTACCAAACTTGGCAGTCAGTTCCTCGTTGCCGACACTCGAGCCGAAGCCATCTGCCTGGATGGGGCGGTAGTCCTTCGGACGAGCGAATCGCGATGGTCCGCCACGAGGAATAGCACTGTGCGTCGCAGCAGCATACAGGTTGTTTTGCGGTGTCTGCTGGGGCATACCCATCGGAGGGCCCTGCATCGCCGAATAATCTCCGCTGAGCGGGGGTGGAGCGATGACCGGTCGGGGTGCCATTGGGTCCACTGATGGGGTGATTCCAGGCGGAAGCATCGATGCAGCCTGTCCCGGATCTTCATGTCGGAACTGCAGAGGGAGCAGATATTGGCGGATGTTGTCTCCCTTCGCCACGTCGTAAGGTGTGCGGCCATTGCGGTTGCGCAACGCAGGATTGGCGCCATGATTCACCAAGAACTTGACTGCATCGTCGCGACTCTGTGCAGCAGCGTAGTGCAGCGGCGCGTTCTGACGTGGACACAAGGCATTCACGTCCACATTACGGGACAGCAGGAGCTCGAGGAAGTCCACACGACCATAGTACGCCGCAGTGTGGATGGGCAAATTCCCCGCTTCGTTCTTCGCGTTGGGGTCAATATTCTGCTCGTCCATCATGCGCACAAACTTGTCGTGCAGTCCCTGCTCAATAGCAGCATGGAACTCTTGCTCGGGCGTGAGCGTAGGCGCCAAGAGCTCCCCCAGGTTCTTCACATTGAGCTTCTCCGCAAAGTAGCCGAACATCGTTCTCTCTTGGAATTTACAGCGTGGCTGATACTTGTACTACAGTGATCTAGAGCTGATACGCACACAGAAGACACGCACAAGAGGAGGAAAGACCCACCTTCTCACCTGCGAGCGAGCGGCCGATGCGTCGTCTGAGCTTCTGAATCGCCACGTGCACCTGCGGTACATCTGGTACCGTTTCGGTTGGTGTACGACACACAATGTAGCCATGTAGCCTCGTTCAGTGTCGCATTTGGAGCATTGGAGCAATCCGAGAATCCAGCCAGCATCACTTTCGATTAAGCGCTGTCGGACCAAGAACACGAAGAAGAGATGATCCCTGCGTCGATTCCTGCTGCTCACCCACTGCCGCAGACAGCGGCTGACATCCCGCAGCACTCGTATATGCCGTTGAAGGACCCCAAGACCGGTGTTGACACGACTAACGCCGCTTGCGCTCGCTGCCACAAAAGTTTGTTCGAGAAGGACATTGTCAAGCAACCACAGTGCGGCCACCTGTTCCACGCGCACTGCATTGATAACCACCTGCGTCAGGAGGTCTACTGCCCCGTGTGTCGTGCGCAGTTGCTGTATCCGGCCGTTGCTGCCACGGTCGTCCATGATGGCAGAGCTGCTGGATCCGTCTACCCGTCGGCTCAATTGCCACCGCGTGCTGTGCCCGTGGCGACAGCCTTTGCACCACAAAATGGCACCGACGGACGAGACTACGCGGCGTGTCGAGGGTGCGGCCAGATGTTCTACCGGGACCCAACCAAGGTCCGCCCTGAGACGAACGGGTGGTACCGTTGCGAGCGCTGCTCACAGACAGACATTGTTCAGTTCATGCGAGACAGCTTCTGTGTGTTGCAGTGAGAAGTTCATCGATGAGAGTGAGCTCTGTCGATACACCTTCTCCGCTGAAGAATGTGAATGCTGAGAACCAGAGACATCACCACAAAGCCGTTCATTTTTATAAGTCACCACGTTTGTAAGCTTAGCTAGTTCGTAGCAAAGAAGGAAAGTAGCAAGCAAGTAAGGTCAATACGAATTTCTTCGCTACCGTCACTAGTTCCTTCAATAAACTAATTTTTAATTGGATACAAATCCTACCGGTATACTAAGTATCGGATACAGTATCAATTCGAATCGGATGATGGCAGATGTAGGGAGGAGGAAGAGGATCAAGCACGGGTCCCACAATGCGTCAGCAAAGGCCAAGGTCCTTCTCCAGGAGGGCGACTGGTTAGGTGCGTCTTCTCTCCGTGCTGTGTATCGTATGCTTCTCTAATTGCCTGTGTTCTGTAGACGTAATGGACGGCGACGGTGTGTGGAATGTGGCTCGAGTACTGAGTGTCCCATCGCCAGAAGAGGTGCCCTACCATCTCTAATTGGTGTTGTTTAGCTCTATTGGCGGGTTCATAGCTGACAATACCTGCTGCAGGTGGAGATTACCTACGACGGCTGGCCGGAGGAGTACGACGAGGTTGTGTATATCGACAGCAACCGTGTAGCGCCATACCACACATTTACATCGGCTGTGAAATGCTGGGTCAAATACCTCAATTGGCCGTTGTGGCCCTCTCTGGTGTGTAGCTTTCGTCCGTCATGGTTAAACAGTAACTGAGGATTGTGTGTGTTGTAGATTACGATTCGCACACCGGGAACGCCAGAAGGCATTCGGAATCTTGCAGCTGAAAATCGACTCTACGTCGATTTTCTAGACAACCCCAACTTTGCCAAACGTGATAGGTGCTGGCAAACGAAGCGACAAGTACGGGTTTTTGAAGACAAATACGAAAAAAAGCGCATAGGATCGACTGGTGCGCATTTCGAAAGAGCGTTGGGGTGGGTACTGCAATCAGATGCATCGCCGAAGATGCCAAGGTTTGATGTGGGCACTCTGCCAGCGCAGTATAAACTTACCCCGACGGAATCTGTCGAGGAAGTACGACGAAGGATGGGTGACGCGCTATGGTTTCAGAGCTTCACGCAAAACAGAAAGCGCCACCAGCAGAATCATGTCTACGAAACGATCGGGGATGAAGATGATGTGGTGAGTGATGATTCATCACCGCCGACGCTGAACGAGGGATGGTTGAATCTATCATCAATGAAGAAAGAGGCACAGATGGTAATGAACGATGACAAGGGATCTTCCTCTATCAAGACAGTGCAAGATTCCCATGTGGAGGTCGAAGTTCCACTTGAGCTGGAACCGATGAATAGCAGTGGTGACTCTCAGAGTGAGGACGAGCAGGCAAACCGTCGGCCAAAGAGGAGGCGTTTGCAGACCAAACGACGATCGGATGAATTGTCGAAGGCAAGAAAGCGGGACCATATAGAGCCAAAGCGGTTGTCGTCGCCATCAGAAAGCATTTCCCCCAAACCCTTGATTTTTCGAGCCGATGGTATTAAGTCAAAAGGTGCAAGGGAGGCAAGCAATTCGATGGGACATAATTTGATAGCGATTTTGGATGTTGGAGGACGGGCTAAAATGGCTGCCAGGCGAAGCGTTCCACCTGTTGGTGGACCTCTCAGCTCGAGTCTAAGTAGTGAATTGATAAAAAACAGATCTCCCGGTGGAGATTCTGATGTGGATGGGGGCTGGGAAAGCGACGATCTGAAGGATCAAGCGGTCAGTACTGACGAATTCCTCGTCTCAGGGTCATTAATGGCACAGTCAAGAAGATTGATCGAACGCCAAATCGCAGATGCGGAAAAAAAGCTCCAAGCGCTGGAAAAAGAGAAGTTTCTAGCTACTGAACACGGTTTGGGTAGAGAACGGATTCGACTACATGGTCCCAGTCCCTCAACAGACTGTAAGTCCCTGTCGTGGTATACTCCCTTGCAACTTACTGCAGTACTCATTTTTTGTGGTTCATATAGTGCATGTAATTCCCAGACCGATCTCTCCTAGTGCCAGCAAGACAGAATCACGTCGACCGCGAAGATCGAATTTGAAGTCTGTAGATGAAGTCCAAGCATCTATGGCCTTGTCCAAGACGAAAGTGCTTCGTGAAGGTACAGTCAACGGTGCTTTCATCGCAACATTGTCGACTAACACTGATAACATGAACAGAAGATACCTCGGTAGTCTTACGGCATCACTCGACCGATCTGAGTCACCCGCTTATGTCCACGAGTAAAACTAATAGCTCCGACAGCGAAGAATCAAAAGATAGTTCTGGTGAAAGAGAGGTAGAGAGCTTCGAGCTCAACCTTGAAGAAGACGGAGGGGTGGAAAAAGCTGCTGTGAAAGACTCAGCAGCGGAAGAAATGTCTGACGAGTTGGTTGTACCTGATGCCAGCACAAACGACAGCGATAATGAAGCTGAGTACCATCAGCGATTTTGTATGATGCAGGCAGACAAAGAAGGTAAGGGCTGACGATGTTGGTGTATTGGTACACGTTTACTGACTTATATTTTCTCGCCACAGAGCCACGACGAGTAGACACCACTGACGAAGGGAAGCGCCACAAGAAAACAACCATGATTAGTGTGCCAAGAAAATTTGACAAGCTCCCAGCCCCTCAAGTACTCGACTGCACCAACTCGCTGCTTCGCATTCCTCCACCGCCTCAATTCTGTTTCTCAGCTTCAGGTTTTCGCTCTGGAGTTGCGTTAGCTTCTCCATCCACTGCAGTATTTAGCTCCAGCCAAGGATTTTCAATGGACTCGTGGTTCAAACGCAAATTAATGGCGGACTGCCTTTATATTTTCTCGCCACAGAGCCACGACGAGTAGACACCACTGACGAAGGGAAGCGCCACAAGAAAACAACCATGATTAGTGTGCCAAGAAAATTTGACAAGCTCCCAGCCCCTCAAGTACTCGACTGCACCAACTCGCTGCTTCGCATTCCTCCACCGCCTCAATTCTGTTTCTCAGCTTCAGGTTTTCGCTCTGGAGTTGCGTTAGCTTCTCCATCCACTGCAGTATTTAGCTCCAGCCAAGGATTTTCAATGGACTCGTGGTTCAAACGCAAATTAATGGCGGACTGCCTTTATATTTTCTCGCCACAGAGCCACGACTTTTGTGAAGCTTTGTCATAGGATTAAGACAATTGAAACTCTAACGAAGATGCTGTTATTTGTATTGGTTTAGGCGCCCTAGAGAGTAGTGAAGACGACAAAACGAAATCGAGGCCTTCCAAAAAGACGGTGATCAGTGTACCCCGAAAGTTTGACGTGCCCGTCGAGGAAGTGTCACATGTAGTTACGAGTTCGACAGACTCAATGCTGCGTATCAAGCCTCCTCCGCCTTTTTTACTTCGCGATTCTGGTGATCGTGCTGTTTTCAGCTCCAGTGAAGGCTTTTCGATGGAAAATTGGTTCAAACGCACGCTGAGTCCCAAGTACAAAAGCACCAAAACTTGACGTGTGTCCATGATTCAATTAGTAGTGGCATGTTTACCCACTGAATGCTTTGGATGGTATGTATATATAGCTCCGAGTTCTAGCTGATGAAGAGAATGGAGCTGGTGGACAGCTATTCTGGCGAGTCTTGGGTGTCACCACGACAAAAGAAGCTAATGGGAAGCGATGATGAAGATAACTTTATGCCAGAATGCAAGCGAAGACCATTATATACCGTCCGAC
>PCFV01000724.1:0-15671 GCA_002812785.1 Phytophthora litchii | reverse complement strand
GATCACTATATTCATCCATATGTCGAGACGAAGGTGGACATGTGGTGCGTCCGACTTGAGCTGATGACTTGGTTTTACTAAGTCATACTAAGAGCCTGTCAAAATGTAAACGCTGTGGCCACATTCTGCCTTTGGTAAAGTCCCGCACTGCAACTAAAATACCATGCTTACATCCGAAGAAGACCGGTGGATTGCCACGAGGTCGATGCATTTGCTAATGCATCATCAACCTTGCCTTTAAAGACTAAAACGTGAGGAGATCTAGGCGTGTACTACATGTAAACGGGATCTCGTCGTGTTTGACGGTCAGAGTGGTGAAGGTGCGTCTTAGAGCTAGGCTTCTGATATTAGAGCACTGACGACGCTCTCGTTGTTTTCGTTCGTCTTTTGCAGCGGACGAAGCTGCTGCGTTCTGGTGATACAATCGCCTCGCAACGGTGATAACACGACTGTTTAATCGCGATTGCCATCAGACAAGAGTCGCGAGCAACACAAGAAACGCAAGGTATTTAACAACCTGCACGTTGAAGTGGGCCGTGAGCAAACGCCATGCGACTCGTTCTTTCGAGCACCTGCCTCGTCGCCAGAGGCTATAGCCCACAGCAAAACCCACTTCTGAATCGACAGCAAACATGCATTTGGCCACGTGTTGCCGCCAGCAGAACGTCCTGATGCATTGTGTAATCGAATTGGCACGCTGTAAAGATACGCAGTTGAATTTTGGTTGACTTGGGGTTTGTATTGGGATACCGGTAAATACCGTCGACAGCGGGGTGTCACCGAGGTAGGTGTGAGGAAGACGGGCGGCAAGCAGTGTACAATCCGTACCGTCGAAACGGTGGCAGCAGCCATCTGTACCGTCGCAACGCTGCCAAACTGCTAACCTGGTGGCGCTCCAGCGGCTGATACAGGGTCGGCTGTCACTCCACAACAGCACCCTTGCCCTCGTGCCGTGCGAGGACTTTTGTCAGCTGGAGCTCCCCGTTTCGCGTCGTGCGCCGCTAATTTTGCGAATTTTGCGAATTTTAGAAGTTGAACTTGCGCGAAGTAACCAGTCGGTATACTGGGGCTCTGTTCCGGTTCCCCTCCTTTTTTTCTCTCTTACACTCACTATAGTGCCATCAATTCGGAGCGAGTCGTCACACTCTGATTTGCGTCGGGTTGCTCAAGCGTACTTAGCAGAATGCTGTTTTTTTTCTCTCTTACACTCACTATAGTACCACTCGTCCTTCACACTCTGATTTGCGTCGGGTTGCACAAGCGTACTTAGCAGAATGCTGGACTTAATGCAGGTTTTACAGCCTTCTGAGCTCGGACTCATGCTCAGCGACGAGGACCTAGGGAATCTCGATCTGGAACAGCTCGATCCAGACACCGCAATGCCCATCATCCCGTCGGAAGACGAAGTCTGCAGTCCAGATCAAGAACAGGACGAACTCGAATCCCTCTGGAACGCCGCACTGAACGAACCGGAAGAGCTCGCAGACGATTTAGTGCGTGGAGAACTCTCGGAGAGCGGCCCCGACGAGGTCATGACGATGATGATGGCTCCAGAAGCTTCGATGCATGCAGATGCCGTGTTCCCGAGCTCTGCAGTGGCGCCTCTGCCGCCTTTAGGACTGCGGGGAGCGGAGAAGAAACGATGTGGACGCAAACCATCGGCGAAAGCGAAAGAGAAGAAACCGAAACGTCCACCTCCGTCGGAAGCCAAGGCGAGATTACGCAGCTATGAACGTCGTAGTCGGCACAAACGAGAGGTGAGTCATACAGAACTTGATGCGTTGTGCCCCTTGCTGACGTCTCTTGCTCTTTGACATTGCGTAGCACACGATGATGACGATGAAGGAGACGGTGGAAGCCATGGAGACGCGCATTCGAGAGTTGTGTGAAGGGACGAAAGCCGAAGGACCCTTGAGACAGAAGATCTCGGACCTTACAATGGAAGCGACGCGTCTCACCAATCATAATTACAGCCTTAGGAAGGCGCTCGATGACCACAGATTCTTCCACTCGATGCTGCAGCTTGAATATGATCATGTACGTGGTTCTATTTGTTGTTTAGAAGCTGGAAAGATTCTAATTCTTGCTTCTGTAGAGGGAGACGACGTCGGACACAACTGCTGAGGAGCTGTTTGATCTCCATACACCACGTTCGTGGCGTCCTATGGAAGAAGCCATGTGTCTACGCATCATGCGCGACTCGTTCCTTGAAATTGAAGCGTTCTCCAATAGCGAGGACTTTGTCACGAGTGGATTGGAGATTTGTGGATGGAGAGAGAAGCGCAAACTCGTGGGCAAAAATGTCAATTTCATGTTCCACAAGAAGTTTGCCAAGGACTGCAGTGAGGATCTGGCGGCACGTAGCTGGGAGATGCGTGCGGTGCAGGATCAAGTGACTCGCTACTTTGGCCACAGTCTTGAAGTCAAGGTCGAAGTGCTGCAGCGCTTCGAGAACGATGTGGTGGTCGTACGTCGCAAGATCAAGCACACAGTGGACGGATGGGTGCATCACACTATCTACCTACTCTTCCGCACCAAGACGCCGGATGGACACCTCGTGTGCATTCGGGATATGAACCCAGAAGATGCTGATGATCTACGCCTTATGTCGAGCTCGGCCACACCACCATCGCAATGCGTGATCTGGTCCAAGGCTTTTATCTGGTGGAAATTCACGACGCTACCGGAGGTGGAGGGCCAACGAATTCGAGGCTTTGAAGTCGAGTATGGAGGTTCACTGGGCTCCGCTACAGAAGCCGATGCTGCCTTTTGGATGCGTGAGGTGTTGGTACTAGCGTTGCGATGGGAGAACCTGGTAGTTGGGCCGTTGATCACTTTGGGCTAAGAGTTCAGAGCGTCGTGGTTGGTGGGACGGGGTGTAGATGAAGAAGGTGACGTGGGAGGATCGTCGCAGACAGTGTCCAACTGTGGCATCTGTTGACTGGTCCACAGCTTGCGGATCCCTTCCATCGTAACTCGTTGCTGCCGTAATTTTATGAGTTAGTTGTTGTAGGCAGAAGTAGGCGTTTGATAATTTAGGGAGCGTGCTGTACATTGGAAAGGGTCTTGCTTGTTCCAGTTGCTTTGTTCTCGTTGTCTACTTGGAAGATGGAAGTGTCTGCCTTCACGAAACTACATTGGACACCTCGCGACTCCGTTTGTCTAGGTCTCGCAGCGTTCGTGGTTATCAATGTGATCATGTGTCTCTGGGTTGCTGTGACCTCCATGTCGAGTGCACGTCACCAAGCCAGAGCAGTTTTCTTTGCTCTGGAGAATGCCCCAGAGATTCAATTCAACCTGACCATGCAGACGAATACAGAAAGTCTCAACGTGACGGGCCGACTGCGACCTCGTCGATCCGAGTGCTCACACAGACTCCATTTCGATGGACGCATGGTTGTCACGACCTCCAACGCGAGCGAGGAGCTTGTACTGACGAACCATCGAGGATACCGCCATTTACTTGGCACAAGTAGCGCGAATGCAACATGTTTAACAACGCAGGATATTCCGCCATTGCATACGGTAACGGATACCGTGCACAGTGCATTTCGACCGCAGATGTACTCTGCGTTTAACGTTACATGCAAGCCACTACAGTTTATGTTCTATGACGTGCCGTTCGTGGTATGCGCGGAGGATTGGCTTCGTGCGAGACTCCATGTTGAGAACGACATTCCAGTCTCAGGTAGGGACAGTGGCGATGACCCATGGCTGGTGATCCATGGCAAGTTCAGTGCATTGGAACTCCACGTGCTGTCCAGCTCAGAAGAAGTGGACGCAGAGCTACCGTTCGCAAACCTACACCGCTGCGAATATCTTGAAGCGCCCATGACCTCGGGCGAATCGTGCTCGATCAAGTCAATGCGCTGTCCCAGTCCACACATCGATGCTTGCAAGTTATGAAGGCTACCGAGATGACAAGATGGACAAGTGCAAGTGACGTAGGTATGCCAAGCTTCAAGTGATGGACAGGTTCAGAATCAAATCTCCTTGATGTGTCTGGATTCCATTGTTGAGCTCGTCTCGTAATTCTTTGCATTAGCTTGAGCACACGCGGCAGTTGAGACTTTCGGCTCGACTTGCTTGGGAAACTGCGATGGCCTTCGCTGAAGACTTTGCTCAGTCGACCATTTCGCACTTGTCAACATGGACGAAGCCCTGGGGAAGAAGCGAGCGGAAACGTTAAGCACGGCGTCGCTGGACTCGACCTATGATAATGACAATGGGGAGCCTACTACCTCATCAATAACCACTGAGCAACCGGATTCTTACAGAGACTGCATTTGTAAACAGTCCGATGTACTCCTGGTCGTGATCTTGCTCTCTATTGGGTTGGCACTCGTGTTTGGTCGTGATACCAGTGGACAAGGTGACGAAAGGTATCTGCACTCATCATTGACGAGTGGCCAAAACCTCCCCGCGCCTCAGAAGAAGCTGGCTGAGTGGTTGAAGCAGATAAATAATGCAAGTGAGCTGTATGTCGAAGGTGCTAGCGGTGACACGAGTTTGACTGGCGTTCTCTTCCCTCGAAACGGTAGTAGCGATGAATCTCTATCGTTTGACGCTATGATTGCCATCAACACGAGTGAAGTGTTACCAAGGCGACAATATGTAGCGTGGGCAAACGGAAAAGGCTCCAAGTGGGTCGTGACCTCATTGGGAAACGGAGATAGCATTGCCACCAACACTTGTTTGACTGCGAACCAGACTTTGCCGTTTGAAGAGTTCAACTCGATCGTAAAGACAGCATACTGGTCATCCTCTGATCGAGAAGGCAAAAGTGAGGTGAAAATACTGTTCAGTGGAGAGAAGTACATTATATCAGAGGAGGAGAACGACTACGACTACGAATCGAGTTGTTGGTTGGTTGAGAACGAAGATGAAGTTTTCGAATTGCGCGTCTGTATTCCAGAGCTTATGCAGTTTTCGAAAGCGGATTTTGCAGACCTTTTCCATGCGACGAGTGGATGTCCACAACTCGGAGCGACTCCTACGAACCTTTCGGTGCCATTGCCATTGCGTAAGTGGTATGCCAGCTACAAAGCGTAGTCAAGATCGTACGACATGTTGGCGCGCCCCGGGTAGTTCAATTTCTATTCGCTTGAGGTTGCACAATTTCATAAGGATGCTTAATTCCGCAGACAAATGTAGGAGCGTTAATGGATCAGTGATGCGCTTCGGAGCATAAACTGCTTGTGTTTCCTTCTTCGTAGAGCTTTAGTTGTTGAGTATTGCGATCTCTCCATATCCCTCAAGCATCCGTTGTCTATTGCGTAGCCACAGTTATATGTATTGGACTTGTTGTGGTTTGGTATGTAGGAAACGTGTGAACGCGCAGTATTTCCTTTCGCCCTACGATAGTAGTGTTATTAATCAGTATAGCAACAGCATCCTGCGTTGTTCTAGTCGACAGAACTACTTGGGTTTGCCTATCACGGTCAAGCACGATACAACGTTATTACGTCGACTAGATACCCATAGTCACCCTCAGCATCAAGAAGAATTTATTGCCAGTCAGCGATAAAATGTCATGAAAGGATCTAGTGATGACACTAGCTCAAGGCACGACAGAGAGAGTATATATCAGTGCATTGCGAGTTTTGGACGAAAAGCGTGAATGAGTTTCGAGGAAAATCAAGAACGTAGGAGTTTATACATGTATGATCTCTTGCTGCAGCACGACTTTGTTTGAATCTCAAGATAAAAGTTTGTCTTTGACAGCGACGTGCTCTTTCTTTGCTATAGTCGTCAACCACGCTGATGGGCAGCATTTTTATAACGTAAAATACGGAATAAAGGGCCGCCCTCTATTATTATAGAGTGCGGTAAAAGTGAATTAGCACACTCTAGGTGGTTAGGAACGGGCAGGCCCCTTGCGGTAGCATTGCTGTCGCGGGTTCCCATCGAATATATTAATTCTCCGTGCTAAAATGGTAAGTCTCCATGTATGTACTAACCTAGCTGCAACTTCCTTCGACTAACATCTCTTTTTGCTGCTGGTTAAACCTTGATGACGATGTCATCTAGCGTCTCCATGAGGTCCTCAAAGTTCTCGTTGTCGCCGTTAACATTGTGGTCGCCACGGAGTTCTCAGGCCATGCGTAACTTTGTGCCGTACACGTCGTGGCGGGCGATGTGCCATGAAGCCTCGTCACTACACCCACACATCGAGACCCTTTTCTCAACAACGGTGTCCGGCGTCTGCCTCCACGCTTTCATCACCCTCGGATGGGCGAGGATTTACGCATCTAGTGTAGCGAACTTGTCCGAGTGCTTCCACGCTTTAATGATTTTGCAGAGGTTGCCCTTAAAGGACTTGTAGATTCCTTTGATTCCTGCTTGAAGATAATGTGGTGTGGGAAAAAGGAGACTGAGGACTCAAACGGCAATGCATAAGAGGTTTAGTGAGTGATTGGTGCAGCGTTGGAGCGACAGAACGAATAGAGGTGAGAGCTGCAATGCCTACAAGGCTAAACGACTAGAGCAGTGCACTGTCCGCATCTTGAAAAGTTGCTGAAGGTGACCGTACTCTATTCGATCACACTCTATTCGATAACCGAACTTTAATCGATACTTTACGTTAAGCGAGGGATAAATCTACAGGAGAAGCACTCATATGTACAGAAGATTGGGTTAGATTACATAAATAGTGTCACCTGTAGATGTATCATTCCCTCTTTACGTTAGTATGTACTAAGCACCTTTTAATACCGAGGTACCGAGATTACGGCCGTATTACGGGGGTCTACAGTAAAGAGAAAGCATCAAGGAATTAGTTACATTCAACAAACTATACGGGACGATTTGCGTATGCGCGCCAGATTCCGTGATGGGATCCATCCGGACAGTCGCAACTGAGCATATCGCTTCCACATGCCTGTGTACCAAGAACCAAATTCCAAGTTTCGGGTAGTCATGCGCCAGAGTGCTTGTCTTCTCCTCATTCTCGTCGTGGTACTGTTCGAAATCAGTGACAGTGTAGAGGTGAAATCGTTTAAGTTCCACGAAAGGGACACGAAACCTCACTCCAATTTTCTGCCGAGACCAACTATAAACGATTTCTAAGATCTTGAGACACGACCGACCACTGCAACCAAAGAGAGAGGTGGAGTCGGACAATTGACCAGTAGTGTCAAAAGTTGGGTCAAACTCTCAATTTTCAACCAATTCATCAAGTCCACGTCCAACAACCAGGAAGCGAAGGCAAAACAACTAGTTCAGAGTGGCGCACCATTTGAAACGTTGTACGCGGAGAAAATTAGCCCCAGTTATGTGTACATGGCGCTAGGATTTGGAGATGATATGACGTTTACGGCTTTTAAGATGCTTGGAGACGAGAAAAAGCGGGTATTTGTGTCGCGCATGATGAAAGATGCAGAAAAGTCTGCCAAGTTTGAGTGGTGGCAGAATTACGAGGTATTCTGGTATCAGTCAATCCTTAGAAAACGCTTTAGCAGCAAGGTTTGATATATGTCGGCGCACAAGTCATCATGTCGAGTTGGTGACATCACTCTATTTACCGGTCGATACCCATTAATTTCATGCTGGAACATAGTATTGCTTGAGAACGACAATGATGGAAGGAATGAATTAGCCTTGGGAAGAATTTACTCCTACCCGGTGATGAAGTAACTCGATGGATATAGTGAAACTTACGTCACCGCATTTTCATTAAACAACTTCTGGGCAAAGTGAGGTTTTTTCATAACGTGTTGTCATTAGCAGATGACTGACGACAGCGCTCAGTGGTGAGAAATGAAGCGAAAGGAGTTGCCAAGGCGAAAGTTGTCGACAAACTAAAGACTGGTGCGTCACGCAACTACTTTGAGTAGCATATCATCCATTTCCATAATTGTTTTTGTTTCCATCATGCCTCTATAGGCTTTTGTTCGAGAATTTGACGTACTTAGGAAACATTTAGCAAGTGTGACAAACAGTGTAGTTTTGCACCCCAAGGAAAATCCTGCCCACTACGATAGAAATCCCTGATCACCCTCGGGGGAGAAGACAGATCAACATGGTGCCGAATAATGAGTGACTAAAAACCTCGATTATCGATCTAAGTAGAATATGAAGTTCATGTGAAACCGCTCTAATATGTTGTATCAATTTGTTCTATACGTTAGTACTTGACATTTTGTCTCTCTTGCTTTGGCTTCCGATCTTAAGATACCTGTAAATACTGCCACTCATGTCCATAGTGGGTTAATGACTCAAACAGGACGCGGATTAGATGTATACCTCCGAATCAACGTAAAATCAACTCAAAAGGGGTTCAGAATAGAGGTTTGTCAAAAACCCGTATCGAAAACTCCCAAGCAAATATTCTCGCTACGTTTTGCTTTTCGGTTTTTGCCCAACATACGTCCTTCTGAAAGTAACTAAAGAATTGAGCTACAGCAGCTTTACTGTAAAGCTAACATTCTTAAGCATTGTGAAGAAATAAATTTAAGTGGCATTCTTACTGTGGGGTTGTTACTGGCTGGATTCACTGTGCTACCCAAGCAAATGCTGTTAAAACTAATGTTAATGTGTTACCTACCTTTCGAGCCCGTTCATAGGGTTGGATAATTCGCAAGTAGCGTCAAAAGTTAGACCAAGAACAAACTAACTGCAACTTCTTGGAACTATTGGTGCTTAAAGGCATTTTCTCTGTTGGTGCCTATAATGATATGGCCCTCTTTCTTCAGTTACTACTTTGTCTAGCAAGCGGAATGTGACAGTTGCTGATTACATGTGATGTTTCCAAAATCTAGGTAATAGCTTTGACATTATTATAGGGGCGATTATCTATGGAGTAGTTGAAATCCATTGGTACATCTCAGTTCATCCAGAATTCAAAGCTTACTTTTGTCAAAGCTAAGGCGAGGGCATTTTTATCCAGAACCTGAACGCCATACATACTGTATATGCATTCATGATCGTATTTTTTAAAGTGGTACACACTACTCTTTTTTTTTGGTGGGAATCCCGAAGAAATCGACGATCCTTTTACAACGCTGCACTTTAAATTACCGATGCTAGGAATCAGCAGCCTCAATTTGCTTATTTTGTCATCACTATTCATCAACTGACTGCACATGCATGATCAAATGTAACGCTGGGTGGCATCAACGGAGCCAAAAGAGGATATCAGATAGATTCTTGACATGTAAATGTAGACGTGGTATGGTAGATGCACAGCAATGCCATCACATGTATAAATTTCGTGAACATTGTGACGAAATCCATGCGTTGTAAAGCAGATTTTAGTATGAGAACATTGTTGGGCAGAATGATTTAATCAACTCGATCGTGGCGGAAGGGCGTGAAGACGATGCTTGTTGGTTTACACGGCAAGTTTAGGTTGACGCGGTTGATTACGGAGTGTAACCAATACGAGTCAGGCGAAGAGATGGATGGTCACAGTGTCAAGGAACATGCTGGAGACAGTCAGTTTAGTGATAGATCTCACATTTATAATATAAACTTACGCTTAGAAGGACAAGCGATCCGGATCTGTGCGATAGACAGCTCCAATTTCTGAAGGCACTTTCTGCAAGATCACGTGCCAAATGGTTGTTCAACACATGTGATGCGCAGACTGCATGTATCGAGGGTTCCTTGCTATCCTCAATATCTGGATGATTCGTAGGGAGTCTATAACTGGGTTTTATCAGCATGCAGTAAAATATACGCAAACCTTCAATTTACGTTGTACATGCACGAAGCTCTTGCACATCTTCAAGTATTTATGGGCTTCCATACATTCAATGTTCGTGCCAATACCATTGCGTGAAAAACATTTTACTAACATAGTGCTGAATGTATAAGACTACAAACACGTTTAAGGGACAGAAATTTTGGATACCTCGTATATTTCGCAAACGTTACGATGTAGATTTTAAGTCTATAACGTAATCCAGTGGATTGGGAATAAAGTTGTTGAAACCCTCCTCTACCTTGTGCTGTGGTATTTACTTGACAGCAGGGAGGCTTTGATGAATACGTTACACACAGCCACTTGGGGCTCCCAGAACTTCTGGAACAGATCGCGATTCGAAGCAGTATTGTGGTGCGAGATTCGTGCATGTAGTACGCATAATTCTTGCCCAATTTCGACATGTGCAATATACAATTAGTTTTTTGAAAATGCCAAGCACTTGATACCATTATTTGTTATATAATTGTTTTGTTTTGTGAACGCGTTTTTCGAGCCGTCGTATCGTTCACCTTCCGCATGCATCCTTATTTGTTGATCAACACTTTTTTCGTAGCAAGAAACTGCAGTTTATGGTACCTATCATGGGATTTGCTGGATCCGTCCGTGCTACGGATCGTATTTGTTTGGGCGACCAGATGAGACTCCACTCCCATGGTGGGAATACCTACACTGAGCCACTCAATACTCACTTCACAATTATCTCCTGGCAGCTCAAGCTCCTCACTCCATCAGCAAAAAGTGTCGACATACTACTACCCAGATCAGTATGCGAGTGTACCACGTCCTTGCATCAAGTGCAGCTTTCATTCTCGCAACTATGGGTAACGTCGCAGCCGTCACGGACTTTGAGCAGATGCATCTCTCAAAAACGATCACGAACGGTATCAATCAACCGACCGACATTTCTCCACCCAGGAGCAACATATTCCTCAGACAGCGCAAGTCAGACGAAGGCGATGACGAAGAGAGAAGTAACGAAGCGCTTGCGGCACAACTAGAAGGCATCTTACCAACGATTCTGGCATTTCACAAAACGCACTTGGGTACGGCTGTGCTTACTATGCGGCAGAAGGGGCTTTCTCTCGAAAAGATAAACGCTGTTTACACTGTGCTGCGAATGTCACCAACGGAGCGTAAGGAAGTCCTAATGATGATACCTAAGGTAACTAAAAGCTAGCTAAAACGTAGTTGGTGGCGAAATGGCAACTACTCTAAAAGCGATATTTCAATTTTGCTGATGAGAAGTGAAAGATTTGCATGCTTTTCTTCTGATAACTGTGAATTTGCCAATGTACTACTATTAGTACTAGCTCTCATTTCCTTAAGTCCTTTAGACTCAATGTGAGAATAGATCGGTCGTATTGCTACCGTCATGGTTGTAGCAGCATAAAGCACACACCGGTTCGCAGGTGGACCGACAATGTCATATAATGATAGGTCAACTGGAATAATTCTCCTTCTGCATTTCGTCCGTCAGCAAAATTCAGAATCATGACGTGACAACCATCAAACGTAGTATTTCCCAGGCGTATCGTACTAACCTTTGGGCTCCTATGTTGTTGAAAGTTTTGAAAAGTTGAGTTTGCTATGTATTCTCTGAACATCAGTTTGTTCCTTCCCTATTCGTATCCTTTTGTCACAGGTTCCCACGCAGAAATGCATAGGTAAGAAGTAAAACTTCACTCTAACATCGGCAACAGCCACAATTTGTGATGTACTGTTGCTGGTCGTGCAAAAGTAAGTGCCTTTAGTGCCGTCCGAGGTTGTCCTGAACCAAAATGTATTACAATAGTCATTGTACTCGTGCTGTCAAATTTCACAAGCTGTAGTTGAAACGTAGTGACACGTCTAATTAAATTTTCATGTCCGACTTAGATATTTGGTGTAGACCTCACAATATTACCCCACTGCAAACAAACACAAGTCTTCATACAACTAACACGCAATCTATTCACACTAGCCACAGCACGGCTCTCTAACCCAACAATGACAATGTTTGGTTGTAGCATACCACCAAACTTACCAGCTCATGCAAATGTTGCTCTCGGATACCAACAGGAACGCGAACGACATTCTAGAAATATCTACCAGCTTCAGGAAGTGTCTCCAGCCAGCGCAACACGTGAAAATGGTGATGCTCGCGTGCTTCTTCAACGACGACTTCAAATCCAAACTGCCTCCGATTGTGGTCATAGAGCCACTGCAAAAGTCTCAGATCTCCTCTTATCGCTGCATCCGCCGTCTTGGGCAGCCGAGACCGCAGGCGATTGTTCTTCTTCAAAAATTGTAGAACAGCAACTGAGCGTGATTCACCGGCCATCGCCGTGCAATATTCACTGCGATTATTATAGAGAAATTGTACAACCTCGAAGTGACCATTGCGAGCAGCATCATCCATGGCTGCAGTTGTACAACCTTCCTTGCGGTTCCGATGCAGAAATTCGACAATGTCCAAATAGCCATTACCAGCAGCACGGTTCATCGCAGCAGTTGTGCACGTCGCACTCTCTACACAATCATGAAACCAACGTACAATCGCCAAATATCCTCCTGCAGCAGCGTCATCCATGGCATGGGCCGTAAATCGATATCCCTGATGGTGTAGCCACTGTACAAACTGCAGATCTCCAAACCCTCCAGCTGCATCCACGCGAATACGGTGACGCTGGCGTGTCAAAGGCTCAAACGTTTTCTCCATCCACTCAATAATGTCTTTGTGTCCTCTTGCAGCAGCTCCACGAACAACATGCGCTCGTCTACAATGCACCGCATACTTGTGTTGGTGCAGCCACCTCAACACGTCCAAGTGTCCATCCTTTGCTACTGCATACAGCTGGTTCGTGTAAATTTCAAATCGGAAACGTCGATTTTGCACTTCAGCTTCAGTAGACGCCCGATCATGAAGCCATTGTAGAATCTGCCGCTGTCCGTGCGTAACTGCTGCCATCAGCGCTGCTTGTGTCCACGACGTATATGCCACCTCCACAGTCTGCATTACATATTGCACAATGTGCAAATGGCCTCCTGCTATAGCATTTTCCAACGATCGAAATGTTCTGATCTCGTAGTATCTTGTGTCATTGAGCCATTTCACCACTTCTAAGTGTCCATTTAACGTCGCTCTTTCTAGACCACGTCTTGTACATCGATTACCCAGGACATTGTCCAAGTACTGCACCACATCCATGTGGTTCTGGGCCACTGCAGCGTCCATAACGTTCCATCCAAATGCATAAGGACCCTTCATTTCGCAATACCATTGCACCAAGTCCAACCGTCCATTGGCGGCTGCATGTGCAATTGCATCTTGACTGTCCACCGCCACATCATCCGCCATTTTATTGCTAAATTCGTCATGGAGATAACATAACATTTGCAAATTTCCACTATAAATTGCAGCTCGTTCAGCGCCATGGAACTTTCCTTTTGGATAATATTTCGAGCGTAGCCATCTCACACCTGCAAAAAAACCTCGACTTGCGGCGCTATTTAACGCCGTTTCGAACTGATACTGTTTGTAACTGCGCTTGAGCTCCGACGACCAATGAAAAAGCTTCTTCTTCTCACGTAACGCAGCGTGTTCTAACAAACGTAAGGACTGTGAAGCCAGTGGCTGGTTCTGTGTGGCGATGGCGACGGATAAGACTGTAGACACGTCGAGCAGCGCCTTAAGTTGGATGACTACGTGGTCCAGCGCTTCTACTTGTGGGTACTCGCGCACAACGACGTCTACGCAGAGGAACGACGGACGCGAGGAAGAGCTGAGACCTCCTGTCATGCTTGTCAGTGATATGGTGGATGGTGTGGTCGACATCAGAAACTTCAGTGTTTTGTGTAAAACACGCAAATAGATCGATCATTACGACACAGGCTTGACTTCAGCGTTAGGTTGCACAGGAATTGCAAGACTTTGATGAAACTTCTATTGCACAAGTTTCACAAGACGATTTCACGGAGTTACTACCAGGAAATCATTTACAGGGTTACGTCAAATACAATTGCAGGTAATGTAGAGTCGCCACGACAGCAACAATTTCCATCATGAAAGCATTCATTACGTTGAAAAAACCAAAACGAACAAAATGCTGTTGAAAACTTTTATCAGCTACATTACGGCATTCTCTGCCTCTCCACTCATTTATGCAATGAAAGACTCGTACTTGGCAGGGTTCCAGTCCGGGAAGAACTTGGCCACCGACTCCTGCACCTCCTGCTCCGTACCAGCCACGCCGCGACCCTCCTCGTTAAGCGTGGTCAAGAAGGCCGCAAAGTCTGTGTTGAACTTCTTCTTGTTCTCTTCGAAGTCGATGTGGCGCACCTCGATCTTCTTGTTCAGCTTCTTCTCCACCAGGTCGCGAATCTGCAGCGGCGACAGACGCTCGGCCTCGAACGGGATCTTGGCACCCTCCAGCGCGCTCTTCGGAGCCGTCGCCAGCACGTGCGCCACGAAGCGACCCACGTCCGTACGAGCCGTAATGCTGAAAGCCGTCTCGCCCTTCCCCACCACGTTCATGTAACCCTCGTCGTAGTGGTAGTCGAGGAAGAAGTGTAGGAACTCGGCGAAGAGGCCCGTGTAGAAGATGGTGAAGGGGATCTGGTGCTGCGTGAGCAGGTCCTGCACCTCCTTCTTGGTCACGTTCGGACCCTCCGTCACACGCACGCCGTACTCGGCCGGCACGAAGAGCTGGATGCCGGCCGCCTTGGCCGCCGGGACAATGGCCTTCTGTACGTCCATGTTGTAGGGCGACACGGTGCTGACGGCTACCTCACTGCCACTCAGAGCCTTCGTCACAGCCTCCTCGTCCTCGTACGAGACCTGGTGCACCGTGGCTCCGCGCTCCTTGAAGGCCTGCAGCTCTGGCTTGGACTCGTTACGGGTGAGGATGACAACGGACACGCCCTTCTTGAGCAGCTCATCCGCGACGGTGCCGCCGACGCCGCCGGCTCCGATGATGGCGAACTTGGTGTAGACAGACATGGCTGGGGTGGTGGTGGGTGGTGTGGGGACTTGTGTCTTGTGAGGACGTTTGCGTTGTGAGCTTGGAGGTGACGGGATCACAGTCACCTGGTCATCTGCACGACAGCAGCTATTGACGTTTTATTTTAGTATGATGGCGCGCGTCCTGCTGACGTACTTGATGGGAGTACGAGTACCATAAATAGTGTCCGAAAATAAGAGTTCGAAACTAAGAGTTCGAAACTAGGGTTCTGATGACGATGGGGAAAGGATTAGTGGCAGATGGACGAGTCTGGTGTTGCTTCAACATCCGTAGGTATGCAGTGTGAGAATTCTTGTCATCATGCAGCGGTGTATTACGGTGTGAATTAGACAGTAGAGTTCAGGGGATCGAGCACTGAATGCTACGATGAGCTTGCTACGACGAGCTTCACCGCCCTGAGTCAGGACAGGGAAGCTGACAGTCGGAAGACAGCACGGTGAACCTAGACGAGTTTGTACATATCTCGATGTCCAATCGGAGCTCGAGCGAAGGTCGTGTCGACTTTAGTAAGGCGTGTGACCGCCTCACAAAGCAACTTCGGTTTACTATCCTTTGGGTGAATCCATCTCCACTGGAGATGGTGACTCCAGTTTATGGTAGCGATACGAGGCGGTTCTATCCGTAAGCACTATTCAAGACGCTGTATCCTCCGTTTCCATACAAACGTTTCTTAAGTACATCAGCCGCATCGTTAAGTGAGTCTCGTACGTTCAAATCCGACTCAACTGAGTAAGCGACGTACATAGTGCTTTTAATCTATAATGGCAGGAATAGGGGTCTCAAAATTTGAAATACAGTGTGTCATTTAGCGTACATGGCTCCGTTGACGAGTACCTCATAGTCATGAAAAGTGAGATGCACCTTTGAGGTCTCCACAGAAATTCTTCGTCTCGCTGGCATGCATACGTATTCGTTTAGACCTTATTGTATGGGCAATCACATTTCTTGTAGTAGTAGTAGTAGTA
>PCFV01000723.1:0-15696 GCA_002812785.1 Phytophthora litchii | reverse complement strand
ACCCTAATGTAACCCCGTTACACAGACATCATTCGTGACGCATTGTTCGTTAGTGAGAATTATGAACAGGGTGGTGACAACATTGAGAGCAACAGTAGTGAGGAAGAGGAAAATGAAGCAGAGGTATATATGAGTTTATAAGCATAAACAAGTTGAATTTCAAGCATCCTTAATGTCTGGTGCGGTTGTTTGTGCCACGAGGATGCCATTCTGCATGTTGTTGATTTACTGCATGGCTTCTAGAAAAGTTTCGTTTTTCAGTCATATCAACGAATCAGAATAATTTTATTTTTACACCAATCAGAATTGCTTTTTTGTTATCTCGGGTCGCTATCGGGTCGTGTACCCTTACCACTCTGTTGTCCAGGTAAGAGCTAAAGTTGAAAGCACTAATGATTGGAGACTCGTTAATTCCAGTCCTCACCTAGACGACGACGCGTCCCCCGTCCACCGTGTACAGGAAACACGCGCGTCTGTGTGTTTACCGCCACCTCCATGTCCTCCATCTCACCTCTCTGCTCCAGTTTCTCGCGCAGCTAATTGTTGTCTGTGTCTTCCACCACTTGTCATCTGTACCGAACTGCTGGAAGGGAATAACACCAACGAGAATTCTTGATCGCGTATTCAATCTCCTACAATCGCGCTTCTCGACTAGATAAAATACCGAGCTTGAGTTGGTGTTCCAGCGCATGTACAGACGCAATGCGTGTTGTTCAGTTCGCTAACCATCCGCGCAGTGAGGTGTGAATCATGTACTCTTCCCCGGAACACAACACTGGCCAATGTACACAGACAGCTCACTCGAAGGAGAAGATCTAACAAGTGAAGCTTCAAAGTGGCTTGAGTCGGATGGAAAATTGTCAACGTCAACACTTTTCGGTGGCGCGAATGATGGTGGCTAGGCTGCGACTTCCTTCGTGGCGTTAGAGTTAAATCCCAAGTAGTTTGATTTGAAGTCCAGTGGGGTTTACATTCGGCGGCTTGAAAGACGAATCCTTGTCGGTCGGTGTTGAAGTTGTCTTCTAGTGCCGATGTGCCTTGTACTCCAGTTGGAAATTGCGGTGCCGCCGGAATTGTCAACGTCAACAGTTTTCGAGCGGACGACTGGTGCTGCGAGTGCGCTGTGAAGAGGTGCGAAGATGTTGGACAGCTTCAACGTGGATGATGGCAAGTTGTCTTTCTCGCCTGAGTCCGTGTCGATCGACGCGCGCCAGTCACAGTGATCCAACTTGGATTTCCACTAGTGGTGGCGCCGGCTCACGCTCAGCCCCGTTGCAACACTTCGCTGCTGTGCTGGATTATGCCATGGTGTGCAGTTATTCCCGGATGCGGTGGTACATGTGTGCTGCAGGAAACACATTGGTTTGCATTGTATGTGCATAAGTCCGTGTGCGCTGCTCGGGCCAGTCGTTTCATTACATTGATATGGTGGACTGCTGGTCTTGATGACTATCTACGAAATGTCAGTCTGTGCTGATACCGCTTTCGAGCTCAATATGTGGCTGTTCTTCAGCAGATCTTGTGGTCTACGCCCGCCGGGATCCCACAGCTTAGGACGTGCCTTGAAACTGTGCTGCTATCATTATTTGAGTGCGTGTGAGATGCAAATGAAAGCAAGTCTCCGTTGTTCGCCGCACAAATGGACCTCTACAGAGCCATTGAACTTCAACATGGTTCCTGACCGATTGCTACTGGTGGTAAGGTGGCCGTTTAATCTTGTCAAACGAGGGCGTAGGAGTCCTTGTCTGCCATCAGCAGTTCAAGGAGCAGGCAAATCTGCGATCGAGGAAGCTCATTTCCCAATTCACCTGCGAGGGCTCCGACATTTCCAGTCAAGAACTCAACTCCACTATGGCGACTCCGTCACACGCAACGGACAAAACCGAGCACGGCTACGTGGACCTCGAAGCGCACGAAGCGGTGAATGGTGGACATCCCGTTATCAACACGAGTCGATTTGCGATCAAGAACCCGCATGTGCGCGAAGCCTTTGCCGAGTTCATGGCCGTCTTCGTCATGATGAGTTTTGGTTTGGGTGCAACATGCCAATCCATTCTAAGCGACCACACCTACGGTGACTTCACGCAGATTGTGTTCGGCTGGGGCATCGGTGTGCTCTTTGGTATTCACATCGCCGGTGGTGTCTCGGGCTCGCACCTGAACCCGGCCATTACGACTACCGCTGCACTTTTCGGCATGTTCCCTTGGAAAAAGGTCCCAACCTACGTGGCCGTACAGACATTAGCCTCGTACCTGGCTGCTCTATTCATCTACGTCCTATACCGACCGCTGCTAAACGTCGCCGACCCGGAACGCCAGACGACGCAGGCCATTTTCGCGACGTACCCGAACGAGTACGTGTCCAACTTCACTGCTTTCTTGACTGAGGTGTTTGCAACGGCGCTGCTGGTGGGCGGCATTTTTGCCGTGTTGGACCAGCACAACCGTCCTGCCAGTCCGTTCAGCGCCCCTAGTGCTGTGGCTCTGCTGGTCGTCGGTATTGGCATGGCTTTCAGCGTTAACACCGGCTGCGCCATCAACCCGGCACGCGACTTTGGCCCGCGTCTCATGATGCTGACGGCCGGTTGGGGCTCGCGTGTGTTCTCGCTCAACCACTACTACTTCTGGGTGCCAATTGTGGGCCCGACCGTCGGTGGTGCGCTTGGTGGTCTTGTTTACGCTGCTCTCGTTGGCCACCACCACCCGCAGAAAGCGACGGTCGTACGCAAGCATGGCGAGCAGTTCCACTTCTAAGGTGTTGAATATGGACAAGCATTCGGCTGCGGCCAATGTATGTAAGAGTTGAATCGTTTCCTGCGTGTGCAGTTGCTAACCTGAAGAATCCAAACCGCTTTCTCTACTTCGACTTGCTGCTACTCTTTCCTTGCATCTTAGATTTCGTGCGGTAAACCATGCCATCAAGTCATCAGCGATCGACATCAGTGATGTCGATCGCTGAACGGCATCTGCGTTGAAGCTGTGGCTGCAATCGACAACGTCTAGCGAAAAGTGTCGAGTCAACAGTTCTTGGCATTGAAGTTCGAGATCAAAGTGTCCGATGTCGGAGGTACACGAAATTTCTGCCTGGGTTTGCTCTAAGCATACAAGCAAGTGCGTGTGCGCGAGCGATAACGCTGAGCAACGCGTTTCAAAGCGACCCAACACCGGCATTGTCGAGTCAACCATGGCAGCTAGACTGCATTTATGCAGACGGTCTGCCACAATTGAGACCATCCGAATCGGATCTCCTGAAGATCGTGAGCTCCGAATTGATCTTCAGGAGTCATTTGACGAGATTGAACTTCAATGGCACCGACTCAGGGCATGAAGTTCACGCCCTGAGTCACCTTCACGGTGAAGGTTAGCAGCGATGGTCAGGTTTGGCCACGATGCCTTGAATCAAGCACACTCATCGCCATTGAACTTCAATGGCATTGATGCACGAACTTCTTGCCAAGAATCAAATCCAGCCTTCCTGTCAAAGACAAACTCCGATGTGTACGATCAACATTTCCGGACAGCCAACACAATTATACTAGACTTTATAGACGACACTAGCACCACGGACACTTACATTATTGGCTGAAATTCTACGGGGTGATGCTGTTCTACCAGAGCCACGTACATACCTGCCCCAATGGGACCTCCTAGCAACGGGGCAATGATCGGGACCCAAAAGTACGAGTCATTCAGGGTGAACACCTTGGTTCCCCAGCCAGCACAGAGCGAGAAGAGACGTGGACCGAGGTCACGTGCTGGGTTGATGGCATACCCCGTGTTCATGCCGAAGGCCATTCCAATGGCCGCTACCAAAAGTGCTACCGCTCCAGGTTGCGTGTACGGGCTGGCGGGCTTGTTCATTTCGTCGCCAATCGCAAATATACACCCAACGAGTAGTGCAGTGCCCACAACTTCCGTCAAGAAGCAGGTACCAGTAGGAACGTCGTCGCTGTACGGGTACGTTGCAAAGATGCCTTGTGTTTCCTTCTTGTGCGGATCGGAGACGTTGATCAGCGGAGCGTACACCATGCAAACAATGGCCGATGCTACGAAAGCCCCCAGCAATTGAGTTAGCACGTAGAATGGGACCTTCTTCCACTCGAAGCGACGGAATAATGCAAGCGATACAGTCACCGCGGGGTTTAAGTGTGCACCGGACACACCACCGCAAACGTGAATACCAAAGAGAACCCCGAGGCCCCAGCACAAGTTGATGCTGAGGAAATCACCTTTTGTGCCCTCGCTTAGCACGACTTGGGCAACGACACCAGTACCAAACGACATGAAGACCAACATACCGAGGAATTCAGCCATGCACTCGCGGAACAGCGGAGACTTGGCTTGGTACGCGCCAACGGGAGCTGGCTCCGTCGACATCATGGCCACATCAGGTTCAGCCAGATAATTACTGTCCATCTTGCTCATGCTGCCTCGAAGCATCGCTTCCATCTTGTCTATGCTGTCTCGAAGCATAACTTGGTGGTCGGTCAGTAGCAGATACGACGATCGCCGTTAAATTGGAAATGGCAGTGAGTGCTCCAAGTGCTATCCCGCACCACACACGTAGGGGCTGCTACCAGCATGCGTTGGCACCGGATTTCGTAAGAGCAACAATAGAGAATCTCTACTAGAGATACCATCTGCGTGTAATGTGCCGTCAGGGCAGCTCTGTTAGCCGCAGGTGATGCATTTTCTAGACAGCAGTTCTTATCTGATGTCCTGCCGCATTGGATAGAACACAATATGTACAATGACACCTGCTCACGGTAAGAGTCAACGACACTAGACATACGTTGCATATCCACAGCTTTGTCTAGAATACTTGGTCTTAGTTGATACAACACCTTAACCACATGAAACGAGAAAGTTAACAATGAGCTCCAGCTCACGACAACTGCGTCAGTTCGGGTTTACACTTCGCCATGTGCTATCGACGTAAACGAGAGCAGTTCATTGGACTAGTCGTTGTACGGGGGTAACGTAACTTGATTAGCTTCGTTTGGAGATCAACACTACTATACAATCCTCTCCACCATCCTAGCTACACTTCGTTAACGTTTACTGAGCCTCGAGCGGGTGCTTGTACTCACGCGGGTGGTGGTGTTCAATGAGGCCAACATAAATGCCAGCGCCAATCGGTCCACCAAGTAGCGGACCGACGATCGGCACCCAGAAGTAGGAGTCACGCAGCGTGAAGACCTCGGATCCCCAACCAGCGATCCACGTGAAGAAACGCGGGCCGAAATCACGTGCAGGGTTGATAGCGTAGCCAGAGTTCATACCGAAAGCCATGCCAATGGCCACCACCAGCAGAGCCACAGCGCCAGGCTGTGTGTACGGGTTAGCAGGTTTGTTGAGTTCGTCACCAATGGCAAAGATGCAACCCATTAGCAGTGCGGTTCCCACCACCTCCGTCAAGAAACATGTGCCAACTGGGACATCGTTGCTATACGGGTACGTGGCGAACACACCCTGCGTTGAGGTCTTTTCAGGGTCGATCACATTGAACATCGGGTAGTACACGACCCAGACAATGAACGCGGCTACAAAGGCGCCGAGGATCTGCGAGATGACGTAGTACGGGACCTTACGCCACTCCATGCGGCCGAACCACGCCAACGTAGTGGTCACCGCGGGGTTCAAGTGAGCACCCGAGACGCCACCCGAGACGTGAATACCGAAGAGGACACCGAGACCCCAGCACAAATTGATATTGATGTACTCGCCCTTGGTGCCCTCACTGAGCACCACCTGGGCGACGACACCGTCACCAAACATGATCATGACCATTGTTCCCAGGAATTCGGCCAGACATTCGCGGAAGAGTGGGGACTTGACTTGGTACGGCTTGGCTGGCTCGAAATTCATAAGGGCATCTGGTTCTTGTACACCAACGTAGCCGCTTTCGATCTTGTCATCGTTGACCGACATGGCGACAGCTTTTGATGAAATGTTGAGCGCGAGCTAAAGAAGCGCTGTGGCCGACACTGCGAATCGGAAAGTGAGCAGCAGGAAGGGCCGGCGTCTGGGGCGACGAAGCTGTCAACGTAGACGGCAGCAATGTTGACAACACCCGAATCGCTTGAAGTTCAACCACTACGCGCGCCTAATTATCCTTCATGAATGGCAAAGTCGACATAGCCTGGTACAGTTTGCGGCGATCTGGAGACGAGTGAGCATGAATCGCCGCCATTTCATGTTGTCTGCATCGGGTCAAGCGCAGTGCACATCGGTCAGTCCATCAACGATGCGCCTCCGCCATCTGCCGACGCACTGGATTGCCGGACCGCTGTTCCAGGGAGCTTGGCAGTGTGTAGCTCCGTTGAGACTCTCAACACGAGTCAACATGAGACCATGTCGGCGGTCTCGACACTTTACCGGCGGTCTCACATCAAGAGGTGGATGTTGCTTCAGTTTCGACTAGCGTCCGTATACAGGTGTAGTACGGCAAGTTGAGTCTGTAAACAAGTCTCTGTCGGACTGGAGCCTCAAACCGAGGCAAAGCAGTGACTACAGTATGCTGCATGGTCCATGTAAGTTGCAGTCTGCACAGCTACCGCCAGCAACGCTCCATAGAGACTTAAGACTTCACGAATCGTGAGGCCAACGTGATCTGTCCTCTTCGTGCTGAACGCGTGCCAAGGTGGACAATTGATGTCCTCAGGAAAAAAACGTGGCGGGTGTACCAGCCCAGCTGTCGACGGCGCTGGCGTGGCATACGTCGATCCGTGAGCACGGCCACAACGCTACGCCAATGCAAGGCAAGGTGTTCATTGCAATGGAATAGAGATCGATATACCCTCCTACATTAGTTGTCAAGCGGATGTTTGTAGTCACGCGGGTGGTGGTGCTCCACGAGTCCGATGTACACACCACCGCCGATCGCCCCGCCCAGAATGGGACCAACAATCGGCACCCAGAAGTAGTGATCGCGTATGGTGAAGACGCGCGAACCCCAGCCAGCGCACAGCGAGAAGAGACGTGGACCGAAGTCACGCGCCGGGTTGATAGCATAGCCCGAGTTCATACCGAACGCCATGCCAATAGCCACCACCAACAACGCCACTGCCCCCGGTTGACTGTACGGGCTCGCGGGCTTATTGAGCTCGTCGCCAATGGCAAAGATACCTCCTAATAGCAAAGCTGTGCCGACAACCTCAGTCAGGAAACAGGTAACGACTGGGACGTCGTTGCTGTACGGGTAAGTGGCGAAGACACCCTGGGTCGTCTCCTTCTCGGGGTCGATGGTGTTGAACATGGGGCAGTAAACCGCCCAAACGAGGAACGCGGCCACGAACGCACCCAAAACCTGTGCGATAATGTACGGGATCACCTTGCGCCATTCAAGGCGACCGAAGATGGCGAGGGTCGTGGTCACGGCTGGGTTCAGGTGGGCACCGGACACGCCACCGGAAACGTGAATACCGAAGAGGACACCGAGACCCCAGCACAAATTGATGTTGATGTACTCGCCCTTGGTGCCCTCACTCAGCACAACCTGGGCTACGACGCCGTCGCCGAACATGATGAGTACCATGGTTCCGATGAATTCGGCCATGCACTCGCGTAGTAATGGTGACTTGACCTGATACGGCTTGACAGGGTCAGGCAGCATCTCCACTTCAGGCTCCTGAAGCCCAATGTAGGCGTTCTCGGCCTTGGTGTCTGACATCTTTGTGAGCGCGAAGGTATGAAACTTGAAAGCACTTGTGAAGCACGATGCGGTTCGCAAAGTGAGACCGAAATGCAATGGCGACCTGTGCTCTGGGTCACGTCGAGGCCGCGTACTTCAAGAGGCGTCATCTCTACGCCGGTAGGCAATGGAATCCACGGACCACCTTCATAAACGCCGGCCAACACCTATCAGATCCCAATCTCTGTCAGGTGCGCAGTGACCGAAGTTGAAGCTGACGACTATTCCAACCACTCTCGGCGTGTCGAACATGGCGTCCAGCGTTTGTTCGCAGTGATCAACACGTATTACTAGCAGGAATCCTACGGCAGCACGTTGACTACGATTGCGGCCGCATTGACTGCCATGTCATGAAGAGGACGAAGAAGTCACTTCTCATTTTCGGTGATGGAGCGAAAAGCGAAAATTAAATGCACTGTCAAACGACGATCGCCGGCATGTCTAACCACTTAAGCCATGTGCAAGTAACTCAATTGGAGTGACAACAAAACACACGTTAGCCCCACAACGTAGACCATGCAGTACCAGAGCTTCCCGCTGGGTTGCAAGGAGACTGCACCACATCGGGACCAAATCAAAGTAAACAAGAAAGGAAGTTTACATATGCCATGACGAGATCTTCACTGCACTACTGCTCTACTCCTCGAGTGTTTGAGTGTTTCTCTTAGCCGTCGAGCGGGTGTTTGTAGTCACGCGGGTGGTGGTGCTCCACCAGGCCAATGTACACACCGCCACCAATGGCACCTCCTAGCAACGGGCCGATAATGGGCACCCAGAAGTAGTGATCGCGCAGCGTGAAGACGCGCGAACCCCAGCCAGCGCACAGCGAGAAGAGACGCGGACCGAAGTCACGCGCCGGGTTGATAGCATAGCCCGAGTTCATACCGAACGCCATGCCAATAGCCACCACCAGCAACGCCACAGCAGTGGGTTGACTGTACGGGCTCGCGGGCTTATTGAGTTCATCACCGAGAGCGAAGATACCTCCCAGCAACAGAGCCGTTCCCACCACTTCTGTTAGGAAACAGGTACCGACTGGGACGTCGTTGCTGTACGGGTAAGTGGCGAAGACACCCTGGGTCGAGTCCTTCTCGGGATCGATGGTGTTGAACATGGGGCAGTAGACAGCCCACACAATGAAAGCCGCCACGAACGCACCCAAAACCTGTGCGATAATGTACGGGATCACCTTGCGCCATTCAAGGCGACCGAAGATGGCGAGGGTCGTGGTCACGGCCGGGTTCAGGTGGGCACCGGACACGCCACCCGATGCGTGGATACCGAAGAGGACACCGAGACCCCAGCACAAATTGATGTTGATGTACTCGCCCTTGGTGCCCTCACTCAGCACAACCTGGGCTACGACGCCGTCGCCAAACATGATGAGTACCATAGTACCGATGAATTCGGCCATGCACTCGCGCAGTAGTGGTGATTTGACTTGGTACGACTTGACTGGTGCCGGCGTCATGGCCACGTCTGCTTCTTGGATACCGATGTAGCCGTCTTTATCTTTGTTGCCACTGTCGGACAAGCGAGCCATCGGAACGGGAGACTGGAGCTGCAGGAAGCAAATTGGAAAGTGACCTCATTGAGGGCAAGCGGTGTCGGCGGGAAGACTCGAGGAAGGGAGATCGTGGGACTGCTCACGCTCCATGTACTTACGTCTGGGTTGGTTGCGCCGAGTCTGCCGTTGCCGTCGAGGTGCCGTCGGCCGTCATGTTCACGCGTCAAAATTACTTCAAGGTGCAGAGTTGTCGACGTGACATAAACAGCAGAAACGGGTCGAGCTCTGCAAGGCCAAGCAAACAAGCTCCTTTGCCATCCGTCCATTCACGGCGAGCTCACCATCGTTCACTTCGAAGTCGCCCGGTTACGTCCGTCGCAGCTTCAAGCAGGCCCGCCGAAACAATTGCGACGAGTTGGCCACCGAGACTCTGCTGTCTGTTGTCACCCCGCACTTGAATCGTCTACGAGTAGCGCGGAGACAGCAACAGTTAAGTATTGGCTCTACGTTTTCCAGCCGTAGCGCACGCCATTCCCATAGTCTCTACTGCGAGCGCGAACGAACGGGCGAAGCCGTCTCAGTTGAAGCTGACTGAGTGGGACGGATTGCGGCGGTCTGCCGCCGGTCGTACCGGTATGTTACTGGTGTGGCGGCGCTCATGTAGGTGCTGTTGCATGCCTAGCTTGGTCTCTGCTTGCCAGGTTTGCCCGGCAACATGCACTTGAGCTGGTGCTTTGCAGCATCGTGTAGACGAATGCGCTAGTTGAACGCATTGTCGAACAGCTAAATGATAACTGTCGATGACCCTGTCTCTGAGGGTCAGCCATAGCGTGCTCGAGATGGTGACCAGCGTGCATTGGTCGAGCTAGTGTATGTCAGCGAGCAGTGTTGCTCTGCGCTGAGTCAGCCTCAGAAGAGCCTCACCTCCGTTGAGCATGCACATTTTGCATGACTGCTGTAGCACCAAGTAGCATCAGCATGATACCACCCGTATTTGATCACCAATAGCTTTAACGCAAGAGGATCGCAAGTTATTCACCGCCTCTTGTTATCTCAACATACAAATGTGAGCCTACCTACCAGAATCTTCGAGATGCATGGCGACCTTGACCCAACACGACCTCCTAAAGCTTGTTTGACAACTGGCTGGCGATTCCGAAGCTACCAACGCTCGGAAGTGCCGGGTTGTACTCGCGCGGGTGGTGGTGTTCGATAAGACCGGCGTATACACCTGCACCAATCGCACCGCCTAACAACGGAGCCACGATGGGGACCCAAAAGTAGGCATCACGAAGTGTGAACACCTGCGACCCCCAACCAGCACACCAAGTGAACAACCGAGGCCCAAAGTCACGAGCTGGGTTCAACGCGAAACCCGTGTTCATGCCAAACGCCATGCCGATACCGACCACCAACAACGCCACGGCACTTGGTTGCGAGTACGGATTAGCGGGTTTGTTGAGCTCGTCGCCGATGGCGAACAGACCGCAGAGCAGCAATGCAGTGCCCACCACCTCCGTCAAAAAGCATGTGCCTACCGACACGTCACTGCTGTAGGGATATGTGGCAAATACGCCTTGTGTGGAAGTCTTGTGTGGGTCGACAGCATCAAAGAGCGGTTTGTAGACGGCCCAGATGATGAATGCAGCCACAAAGGCACCGAGCGTCTGCGCCGCGATGTACGGGACGACTTTGCGCCATTCGAATCGTCGGAAGATCGCAAGCGTAGTGGTGATGGCGGGGTTGATATGCGCTCCGGAGACGCCCCCCGAGACGTGGATGCCGAAGAGTATACCGACTCCCCATCCGAGGCAAAGTGTGGTGTAGTTCCCTTTGGAGTTTTCACTGAGAGTGACTTGAGCGACAGCTCCATCACCGAAGAGGACAAGGATGAACGTTCCTAGGAATTCGGCGAGACACTCTCGAATGAGAGGAGATTTTAACTGGTACGGTCGGATAGCTGGTGCGTTAAGCACTACTTCTCGAGGAGATTGAACGGTGGTGTAGTCTTCGTCGAGCTTGTAGCTGTATGAAAGCGGATCCATGGTAATACTCGAATGAGATCAAAGGATGAACTATGTGCGTGGTTTCGTCGGTGCTGGAAACTTGCAAACTGAATTGCGAAGTCTATTGCTGTAGCGGCTACAAGGGTGGAATGTACATGCACGATGGAGCTACACCAGCACCGCTGTATCAAAGTCAAAGATGCAGGGCCCTCCTCATGCTAGTCTTTCGCGTCCAACTTGGACCGACCAACACGGTCTTACTGAACCAATCTGAACGGAAGCTCAACCCCGACAGCACCAATTTTTGGTTCCGCTGTCTCACAACATGTCCTCCATGGATGCACGAGTTCACTCTGTCGCCACGATCATCGCAGGCGACTGCGTCGGCAACATCTCAACACTAAAACTCTAATGCATTGAGGTGGTTTTGCACCAAGCAGACTCGCTCAAAGATCACCACAAGCAATGAAATGATCCGTATGAGGAACGGCAAATGCTACCGACAACATGACGCATTTCCAACATACAACGATCGTACTTCTAACGCTGTAACGCTACCGACGAGCGTGGCGAGCAGCCATGACAAGGTACAAGCTCAGATTGCAAATCTTGTCGGTGATCCGAGTGTCTCGCTGCGATCTTGAGGCATTTGAAAATGGCTGTATTTTTACTCGATTTGGTTTGATTTGGCTACGGAAGCGTTCTTCGCCAATCTGTGAGCCTGTCCACTCCAAGCCGAAGTATTAGACCCCAATGCTGTAGCACCATGCAGAGGATTTACGCACCTGGCAACCAAAGGCAGCGTATTTTCTTTGCGGGACCTCGTCGATAGGCGCCGCGATAAAAATTCCTGATCGTCCCCAGCTTGCTTATTATGACAGTCACCGCGCATCGAGCCTGCAGCGATGCACAGTAGCAGCTCCAGATGCCTGCCTTTCCAGGCATAATAAACAACAGACCTTGTTCGCATTTATCTGAGCGCAATCGGTACTTGCAACTTCAACATGAGCGACAAGCTATCTTCCATCAGCAGAGGATCTTGTCGATCATGTTCTCCGGAGTACTTGTCACGGCGGGAAGCACGCCATCCTTCTTTTCAGCCAGCTTGATACGGTGCCGCTCGTTCTCGAGCTAGGATCACCTACGCGAGTTGATTGACAACTGAAAACCATAGCTGGTCCACCACAAATATCGGTCGTAACTGGGCAGATCAACCACCCAGTTCACCCTCTCCGAGCGAGCATCAACGGATGTCTCAATTGGTATCTCCAGCGTTCACTTGCAACGTATTTGCGCTATTATTTCCTTCTTTCTAGGAGATGTAGCTAGTTGTTAGCGATCACCAAATTGTGTGTGCATGTATGAGCACTTCCTAAATTCTCCATGTGCACGAATGCCGTCGAGTGTGTTTCACCCCATCGACAATGAACGGTATTTTCATATTAACAACTTCCGTAGCATGGACGATCGGGGGCAGCACTCGATTCAAAACGTTTCCTATATACCAATCTCTACATTTCAAGCGAACTCATTACCAAAACACAGCCACAATGAATAAACTGTCTTCCGAATGTTAAGCTCAAAAATGCAATCACCACTATCTCCTAAAGTCTCAGCTCAGGGTTTCAATACCCCAGTCATACGACCGCACCAACCGAGAATATCTCGTTCAATACCTGGAAACGGATCGCTCAAGTCGCCCTCAGCGAAAACTCTGAAGGAAACTACACAACTGTGTTGTGACAACACTAGTTACCAGACGTGAAGTTGGAAAGGATTTGTGAAATACTTCATCGTACAAGTAGTAGTTTTAGTAGGCAATTCACTGATACAATACAACAACCTCACGAATAGGCTCTTGTTGCAGTTCCACTTGCTGCAAACGTTATGCTGTGAGACCCTCTCGATTCTTGCAGCGTACAATGAGACCTGCAGCTGAAGCCAACTTTTTCATCGCTGAATACTGCGATTGGGTCATTTCATGGGACTTCTGGTCCATGCAGCAGAAGGAGCCGATAACGGTATTGTCCTCATCAACGATCGGGAACCCGCAGTAAAATCGTACGTCGAATGCAGTACGTCCGTTGATATTCTGGAATCGAATGTCAGCCTCTGGGTGAGGTACAAGTAGCGGCTTCGAGGTCATGACAGTGTGTTGACAGAAAGAGTGTTCGCGCGGAAGCTGGACTCGCCGCAAGTCCTCCTTATTTGAGCCCATCTGTTCAGCGGTGACAACAGTCACGATGCTGATATTGCAGTCGAGCTGGCTGGCGGCAAGACTACAAAGCATATCAAGCTCTGACGCATCATCAAGTTCCATGATGCGGCTACGAGTGATAGCAGCAAGTCTCTCCTTTTCGTTCTGAGGAATGGGAGTATCAGGGACCGACCCATTAGCTGCAGTTTTGGGCATCGTGATCGGGTACTTGCGTTTTGCGGCGTTGGCCAAGATGCACTTATACAAAGGAACTTGCTGAATGCTCAGACCTTCATCCAGAGCATTCAAATATTCTTGGTCAGTGGTGTTTGGTGTGAAACGAATTGATCGGGCGTCAACGTCCGTCTTGACTTGCTCAGGCTTGACCTGCACCTCTTCGGCCTCTTGATTTACAAGATATTGAATCACTGTACGAACGGAATTTTTACGGGAGCCCGAGGAAGATCGTAGCTCTCTTTGCAATAGGCGAGCCAGTGTTTTGTTGGGCGGAGGGTGATCGATCGGGTCCCTCTTCACTTCAACGTTTCCTAAAGAGCTGGGCTTCACAGCCGAATAGTCTCCATTTTCCACAAATTCAATGCATCGCGAGCAAACGCGTACAGGTGTAACTCGACGAGTGTTCTGCGTCTCCATTTCCTGAAGAGACCAACATCGGTCGCACACGAAATGACCGCATAGATGGCAGCGATGTTTCCGTGTGAGGAGGTGTAGTGACTTGGTACAGCAGATACAGTGTGAGTTTTTGGCAGAGAATGCTGCTCGGTCTGCCATCGTTTGGGCCCCAAATCGACGGCGACGGACGATTTCTGGCAATCGGGTAGCACCTTCGGCGAGGCGCGTCAGTCGAGCTCGCATTTGAGAAGCTCCAGCTTGACCCGGTTTGGCAAGATCGCCTCCACCAACTTGACCAAAGAAGATCACGCGAACGTATTTGCTTTTGGGTAACTGCTCGACGAGATACCCAGAATTCATGCCATACAGCATATTCACGCGACCATGTCCATTCACTTTGCCCGTCTCGAGTTCCTTCTCGTCCAGTGAGCTTAGTGTGAGCGTGAATGAATCGACTTTAGCTAGACCAGAAGTCTCACGCGGCCCAAATGTTTCTCCCTGAAGCTGGCGGGTGTGCTGCGCTCGTTCAAGGAAGCACCACTGCTCGTTGGGTGAGAACATCTTGCTGTGTACGAATGCCCCCGTCTTCACCGCCACTTAAGTCGTCGTTGACTCTTTCTCTTGTAGTAGCTCGACCAATTTCGGTTCATCGCTGACAACACCGGACGGGATGACATGCACCACCGATCCGTAGATGAAATCCTTGCGATAAAGCCCGCTCATGACAGCGTTGTGATCGAAATCATTCGTCGTATTCAACACGTGCACCACTTCTTGCAAATGGCAACGGATCTCTCCTGCAGCCAGCACTTGCTGAGTCGATCGGGTCTTACCCAACCGGTGTTCCGGTCCGAGTGCCGACACCGGGGTGGTCATAGCCACTGCATCCGGTTGTCGCGCATACGTCGTAAAGGTGCCACGCGATTTCTTCAACACCCACCGGGATCCCGATTCATTCGAGCCCGCAAGACCACGAAAGTCCATGGCACTGGCCACCGCCTCCGCACGGGCGCACAACTCATCGTCATCCACATGAACCCGAGGCTTGGGAGCCGAAGTGCTGCTGTTCGAAAATGACGAAATGGACGCTGACAGCGACGACGTCGTAGCAGTCCGGGTCTTGCTCCGAAAACGGAAGCGGTGCGGCTTGGAGACGTCCGCACTAGCCGTGCGCTCCAATATCGGTGTGTCAGTGTACCGGGACATCAGACAGGTTTGCGATTCCAGACGCTAGTCGGATTGTGATGGCACGTGCCAGCCTCCACCGAAGTGACAGCGTCAAATGAGAAAGTGGCAGCGGTGATCCTGGTGCCACACGATGGCGTAGTGGACGGCTGATGATCAGATCGTGGGCCCCGTTGAACAGGTCGCGCATAGCCGCAGGAAGCGAGGGTATCCGCAGATGCGACTGTAGCAACTCGACAGGCGACTTGTGTCCGATTGTCAGTCAGATGGTGGTCACCGAGCTGTCGCCAATCCACGGCACTTGAGCCGCACCGAAGACACTCGAAGTCGATGAAAGTCAGTCACGTTGCCCAATATCGTTCTTACTCCCTACTCAGGATTGCAGTAGAATTCGCCTCACGTGAGAGAGTCGAATTCTGTGCAGGCGGATACCTTGGCATAACGTCACGGTACGCTTGGCAAGTATCCAGGTCTC
>PCFV01000722.1:0-15725 GCA_002812785.1 Phytophthora litchii | reverse complement strand
GCGTGCTAGAGCTAGTAAGCAGCTATGCGGAGATAATGTGACACCCTACACATGAACCCCACTCAACTTCTTGAGATTCGTCAAGCTGCTCGTGACTCAACTAGTCGATTCTCTGACGAAGAGTTCAATCGCAATTTCTTGGCAATCATACATATGACAATCTCAACGCCTTAGTAACGTAAGCAATAGCTACTGAAAATTCTTATGGCTCGGCTGTCAACACAAGAAAATTCAACACAAGTAGTTGCCGTTTTTGTACCCATCTGGTGTGTTTGTACCCATGTTCGGGTTGGAAGATTCAGTGCATCATTTGCGAAAATAGTACGACATGGCAACATTAACAGTAGAGGACGTGGGGTTGACGAGCTTGCTTCGTCTCGTCCGGACCGAGTTCTTGCTACCTGTTGCATCTTCTGAGACGTCCGAGCACCTTCCTGAAGAGGTGGAAGAGGGCAATGTCGAGTACAAACAGCAGCTTCTCGAGCCGGCGCGCGATCGTCTGCGCCAACTGACAACACAGATGCATTGGCGTTTAAACGAAGGCGGAGGCACCGCATTCTATGAACTAGGGGTCAAGGACAATGGAGAGATCTTGGGCCTTGCAGAGGACGCCATGCTCTCTTCACTGGGGACACTAGCGAGGTAGGGAGATGCAATAGTACTTAGTAGTAGTACTATAGTAGTACTATTTGAAGTTGAAGTTGCAATGTAGCCATGTTCTGACTTTGGTTGTTTTGATGCAGGATGTGTCGTGTAGTGCATGCAGAGATGTCATTGTCCAAGTTTCGAGCAGGACGTGATGCTAGACACAAGGCAGTGAGAATCCAGGTGACTAGAGTGCTGGAACGCAACTCTACCAAGAGGCTTCGAGTGTCCGTGATTGGGGACTTTGAGAGTGGCAAGTCGACGCTAGTAGGGGTTTTGACACGCGGGTGTCTAGATGACGGCAATGGACTGGCCAGGATGCAGGTGTGTCGCCACCGCCACGAGCTGGAAAATGGCTGTACGTCCAGTGTGAGTGAACACACGATCGCAGTGGCTGCAGATGGACACTTTCGCAGCACGGATGAGCTTGCCACTTGTGACTTTGGTGATAGTGATGAAGAAGATGAAGTGAAGCAGAAAACGAAGAAACAAGAAAGCTTCATCACACTGAGCGACCTGGCTGGACATAAGAAGTACCTCAAGAGTACGGCATCCGGACTGGCAGGGCAATTCCCAGACTACGCCATGCTGGTGGTTGATGCTGTTCAAGGAGTTCGAGACATGGCACGCGAGCACATCAAAATTGCAACTGCCTTGAACGTTGACGTTTTTGTGGTAATAACGAAGACGGATCGCGCGACGGATGAACGAATACAACAGTCGTTGGTTGAGGTTGCAGACTTGTTGAAGGCTTGTTGTCCATGTCAACGAGTTGTTCTGACCCCGGAAAATACCGATACTTTCATAGGCGAAAAGGAGGATCATCTAAAGTTTACATCCGCGTCAACCGTGCCGGTGTTCCAGGTCTCGAGCGTGGACGGTAGCGGTCTGGACGTACTGCAAGGATATCTAGCGACTCTCGAGCCCAAGCGAGTGTGGGCTGCTAAAGCTAAGATACCAGCCGAGTTTCAGATTAGCCAAGCCTACGATATCGAAGATGCAGGTACCATTGTCACAGGGTTGGTGCAAGCGGGAACGTTCTGTGTAGGAGAAAAGATGTTGCTCGGACCCGATGCTGACGGACAGTTTTGCGGCGTCGCCGTGGACAACATTGAAGTCCAGTACAAGGCTGCTCAAAGCCTAAGTGCTGGTGAGACTGGTGCTGTGCTCATTCGCTTTTTGTCAGCAGTCCAACCTGCTCATCGTATCAGGAAAGGCACTATTTTAGTGCACCCGAGCATTAAACCGACAGCTGCACGCCAGTTTGACGCCGAATTGCAGTTCTTGCCTGACGCTCGCGCATTTCGCGAGAATTTCCAGGCTGTCATTCACACGGGCCAAGTACGCCAAATGGCGAAGATCGTACGATTAGGAGACCTCACAACGGATACGCCAAACACGCCACCTTCAACACTTCAGCCTGCCACAACAATGTGCCGGTTCGAATTCATGTATTGGCCAGAATACATTCGTCCCGATCTGCCGTTGGTGCTACGCGAAGGAAGGACGCAAGCAGTTGGTCGTGTGGTACGAGTTGTGCCTCATTTCCACAAGGAGCAACGAGTTACTCGTGTTTCATCATGCTGATAGACACCAATCAAATACTGATTGATTACAGTTTATTATTTGCATTGCAGCGGTGCAAGTCGAGCTATATTTGCAGAGACTGATGCAAACACACAAGACAGCTATTTCCACTGTTACTTCGATTCAGTAGCAGCCACTATGGTGTTTGATCATGAGCTCATGAGCCCTATAAAAAGAGTTTCTTACAGCTAGACAAGATTGATGACAGCAAATTAGTCTTGCTCGGGTTTTCAAGAAAAGTTTGGCGTGAAGCATCTAGACAATTTCAATGGCGTCGTCCAGCACGGTGGAGGTGAACCCTGAAAATGGTCAAGATACCAAGCAAACATCATCTTCTGCGAGCAAAATGTATTTGGATCTCGAAAACATTACCACTGGGAACCTTGCAAAGCAGTCACAGCAACACGAGGACAAAGGTCCCGATAAGAAGACCAAAGTTCGTAAACGTCGTGCACCGCGAGCTCAAACGATCGAAGAAGTTTTTGCAACGCTCAGTAATGCTCGATCATCAGGCTTGAATCCACCCCCAGAGCGCATTGTGCTAACACCGCGATCAGCTGAAAGTTGTTTACGTTGTGGTGTCAATCCAGAGACTCTGAAGATTCGAGACTTAGACTCGTTTTACGATCCGGACGCCACAGCAGCCGTACAGCGGATGCGTCACGAAGCTTACTCACTCAGACGACATGAGGAGATGCAGGCGTTGCGAGTTGAAAAGCAAAAACTGGTTGATGCTGCGGACCGTGGTGGTGTCAGTACAATGCCGTCACGTCTTGTTGCTGTTGCAGGGTCCAAACGAACAACTAAATCGTCAACTCGGTCTAAGACCGACAGTGATGGTCCATCCTCAATGTCTTCGGGAGCTTCGAGCTCACCTGGGAAGAAAAGTTCTTCAGCTTTGCTTCAAATTGAACGACAGAGACTTGAAAAAGTTCGACAACGACAAGAGCGTGAGTTAGGACAAATGCTAGAGTTTGAGATGAAAATGAATCGACTGCAGCAAGAAGCTACAGAAAAGATGGAGCGTGAAAAGAGGCAACATGAGGCAATGGAGCGGTCACGTATGCGATTCGCACAAGAACTGGCGGCTGAAAAGCGTGCAAGAGAGATTAAGAAAAAAGCTCAGCTGGATGCCGAGGAAGAACGACGAAAGGAGCTAGCAGCACAACTAGCTGCACGGGATCGTGCATTAGCTGAAGAAAAAGCTCGTCAAGAGAAGTTACGAAGAATTGAAGCACGAGAACGGGAAGAAGAGCGCAAAATTAAGGCTGAAGAGCACCGTGCGCAGACAGAAGCTTTGCTTCATGCTCAACAAATGGAGATTCAGGCACGACTTCGTGAATTGGACTTAGCAGAGAAGGCACGAGAGGAAATGGTGGAGCAACAACGTGCTGAGCGTGCCATCGCGATGGATGCACGTCGCCGCGAAGTCACTCAACGCATCCGGAAAAACCTTCGCGCATCGAAGAAGTTGGAAGCGCAGAGAAAACGTGAGATACATCGAAAGCAGTTGGCTAGTGAAGCTCTGCGGCAAGCTCACGAACAAGAAGAGCGACGTTCCAGAGAGTTACAGGCACAACAACAATTGGCCTTAGAAAAGAAGCGTCAACTAGTACTTGAGGAGACCCGACGGGATGAAGCTCGAAAGAAGGAAGAGCTACTGGAGCGTCAACGAGAAATTGAGCGCAACGTCCAACAGGTACAGAAGAACCAAGAGCACCAGCGAGCTTTACGCAGCGAATATAAGAAACTTCAGGCGCAGCTCAAACTGGACAAAGTTGAGCGAATGAAGCGTGTGCAGGAGTATCAACGTCTGGAAATGCAACGCAAAATGCAAGATACGGAGGCCCGGACGCAGCACATGCTGAACGAAAAGGAATCACTCGTGAATCGTCGGAAGCAGCTCGCGATCAAGACGAAAATCCAACGCGATTTAATCATGCGTACGATGGAGAACGTTAAGATCACGAAAAAATGGCATCAAGCTTCCAAGACGATTGAAAAGGTTCTCAACGGAAGTTCGAGCAATCGTTCAATCGGCTCGCGTTCACCTTCAAGATCACCCGCAAAGTCTATCGGCAAAGAGCGCCCCCGTTCGAGCACCGGTATCATCAGTCGACAGACATCACTGCCGACACTAAGTCGGCCTACAACGCCACTCACACCCCAACAATCCAAGGTTTTCCAACCTCCATCACCACCTCCGACACGCACAGCGTTCAAATTTACCAAGGAGGCACAGGAGGAACAAAGCTCTGCAGCAGGGACTAACAGTGCTGCACAACCATATTTTTCCCCTTACGACGCTGTTCCTGGAGTCCCCCTCTCAAAGAAGAGTAAGCATGTTCAGTCTGCAGTGTTCTAGCTGGTGTGGTGCCTAAATTCAAACCACATGATAAATGAATGCAGCGAAAGCACTTGTTGGCAAGCATCATTTACAAATTGACTCAACACATTTAACGTCGTGTTTACTACGTCCACAAATTCAAGACTTCAAGTCAGCGCACGCGACTAGCATGGAGGAAGTTCACTTGTATTGTAAACCAAGCAAGATGGAGATCGTGCTGACCTTCGTTGTTGGACTACAATGGGATAATCATCACCAGACTTGAATTTTCTTTCGCGGAAATGATGGACGTCACTACTGCATTCGTGATCAGTGTTGAGGCGTCCAGTAGGCACATTGCTCTGCGGATTCATCAGTCAGGGCAGTGAACCCGCGTGCAATGTCCTTTTGGTTGAGTTTTACGGTCTCACAATCTTCCAAGGTCTTGTGGTGCTCTTTTCAAGCTCGTTACTGGAGTTCGCACATGCTTTCACCAGTGACGAGCAAAAAAGCAATGCTTACGTGCATTAGTTTCAAGGACACCTTCCATGCTAGGCAAATGGACACTCACATCATATATCAGCTGATGGACTCTTCGGCATGGTCTTCATGGCCGTTCTGTTCAAATACACTGGCATGTAGCTCTAACTATCCCTAACATATCGATGCACATACCCTGACTCCTCTTCTTCCCACAACTTTAGGCTTAGAGCATCGTCATCAGAGACAGTCGAGCGTAGTTGACGACCAAAGTTCCGCCACCGAATTATATTCACAATGATTTGAACACATTGTGGTGAGAACATTGATGCTGCCTTCGCTGTGCCTAAGGCGGAAGTGTGAGGCAAGCGCGAGCTCTCTCTTACATATAAGTAATCCCTGTTTCTTGTGTGCTGGTTGATTTTGTTCGAGTACGCCTGCGTTCAGTCTCCGCTAATGCGTGGGGCTTTCCTCAAAATTCGACGACATCTGAACCTTGGTTGCAAGGTGGCCAGAGGACCGCCTTGCTGCCGCTGATCACTACGCAATTTGCACCAAGTCTATCAGTTCGTTCATCGCGAAAATGGCTATCGAAGAGGAAAGTCAACTCGACCTCACCCCGACGTTCGGACTCAATGCACTGGCTGCATTGGCCGTCGTTCTCGGTGGCTGTGTCATCTTCAGCAATAATCTACTTCAGCTTGCTAGCCCCATGTTCATGGCGGTGCTACTCAGTGTCTCCGGTGGCATCACGCTCTTCCAGTCGCTCGTGATTTTGTTCGCAAACTCATTCAAGGAATTCAACGACATTTTCAGTCATGACGATACTTCGAACGAGGATGACGATGACCAAGGCAATGCGTGGTTAGCTGCCACAGGCTGCTTTGGCGGAGGCATTCTCATCAGTTATTTCGTCGACTTTATCGTGAAGAAGCTCACCCCGGGACAGAACTTGAACGGCACGGCACGGATGCAACCCAACCGTCTCTCTTTTGAAGACGGCCCTATTGAAGTCAAGCCACCCGTCGAGCTCGTCCAGAACCAAGGTAGCGACGTGTTCATCAAGATGGACGAAGCGGCCAAAGAGAAGCTCCAACGCATGGGCATCCTCAGCGCTATCGCCGTCGGTGTTCATAACATTCCCGCGGGGATGGCCACTTTCGTGGCCTCTTCCGAGCATGCGTGGATCGGTCTGTCTCTAGCTATTGGGGTCGGCCTCCACAACCTTGCCGAGGGTATCGCAGTCGCTACTCCGATCTACTTCGCGACGGGTAGTACGTGTCGTGGTTTACTGTGGTGTTTCCTGTCAGCCGTCGCACAACACATTGGAGGTATTATCGCATTCTTATCACTAGGAATGAACGCTGACAACGAGGCACAAGGTGTTCTCTACGGCTTGTGCGCCGGCATGTTGGCTGGTATCAGCATGAAAGAGATCATCCCGACTGCGTACATGTACGCGAACGGTCGAATGCATCTCGTGTCAGCCGGAACGCTAGGCGGCATGTTCCTCATGTCTGTCGGCCTCATCTTTTTCAAGTACATTGGCGTGTGAGCGCCGAGGTCGCGAGCCTTTATAATAACCAGGTTAGCTGTATGTGTAGCGAGCTCATGTGGAATGAAGTTTAGTTAACTGTCCATTTAGCTACTTTGGTTCGGTTCAGCTAGCACGTGTCAACTTCTGCGGCGACTATCACGCTTCCCATGTGCCTCATGCTTGTCAAAACACTGTTTTCTACTACGATCTGTGTCATGCATCTCTCTTCCAACTTGCCTGCTGTCGTTCATGAATTATCTAAGACTGCAGTGACTCGATACAATGCTTTGTTTTGACCGGGAACTGGCCATCAACTTCGTCAAATGGTCGATTCGGTAGTGCAAAGCGGTCTTCATTCTCCAATTTCTTCATTCAAGTACGGAAGTGCACGCAAAACTAAAAACAGGAAGACAGGATGACAGTCGAAGGGGGAGATGGAAATCTACATCCGGCGACAGCGTTCAGAGTCAATGGTGTTGCTGCGTTGATGACGTTGGTCGGTGGGATGGTGGTCTTTAGTAGCAAGTTGTTGCGAATAGCGAATCCGTTGGTGCTGGCTTTGGCGCTTGGTACATCCGGTGGTGTCACAATTTTCATCGCACTCGTGCCGTTGTTTTCGAACTCAATGTCCGAGTTTACCGATGCATTCACATCGGATAGTGACTCGAGCTCTGAAGATGAAGATGAAATCAAAGGCAATGCCTGGTTGGCGACTACCGGTGCCTTTGGTGGAGGGATTTTCATTAGCTACCTCATCGATTTTATTGTGCAACAACTAACCCCAGGACAGAATGCTAACGGAACTGCTCGCACTCAAGAGGTGACACGTGCTTCTTTTGACTCATCAAGTGGTAAAGTGGACATTCGACCCCCAGTTGAGTTTATTGAGGATCACGGCTTGGACATTTTCATCCGGATGGACGAGTCAGCGAAACAAAAGTTGCAAGCGATGGGAATCTTGAGTGCAATTGCGGTTGGAATTCACAATATCCCGGAGGGTATGGCAACATTTGTTGCTTCATCCGAGCAAATGTACATTGGAGTGTCGTTGGCAATTGGTGTGGGAATGCACAATATCACCGAAGGTATTGCTGTTGCAGCCCCAATTTACTTTGCCACGGGCAGTCGATGCAAGGCAATGATGTGGTGTTTCTGGTCGGCAGTCGCTCAGCATGTTGGAGGACTTATCGCGTACGTTAGTATGGGTATGGATGCCGACAATCTCACTCAAGCTATTCTCTATGGACTCTCGTCGGGGATGATGGTAGGAATTGCGGTGAAAGAACTCATCCCTACAGCATATTTGTATGCAAATGGCCGCATGCATTTGGTGTCAGCGGGAGCTCTCTTCGGGAGCTTCTTCATGGCCGCGTGTCTGATCTTCTTTAATTTCATTGGAGTGTAGCTGAAAAAAGGTGTTGCAACACATTGAGTGGTGACAATCTAGTGTCGGTTCAATGAACTAGGCAATGCACTGGTTGGAAATGATTGCTTTGAACCTTTATCTCGATGTTCATGTCGTGCTTTCGCGACCTTCATGATACTTGCATGGCTCTGTGCGCGGGAGTGGTCACTGCAGTTGCACTCCAAATAAATCATGTTGCCTGTGACGTAGATGAAGTGCATCTACATCATGAAGTGCATGCTGTTGGCAACACTTGCTGTCGCCAAATGAAATCCGCTGCGAATTCATCGAGGCAATATTTGCCCGTTACATCTTGAGGAAAAAGAACCCTCGTCATGTGGCAATGAACTGAAGGGACACGACACATTGGCAACACCAGGACTGCCATTGCATGCATCTTGAGCAATTTGCCACTGCCAGTGGTTGTTTACCCACACTGATGCAATATCAATGTGACACGTGGAAGTCGCCAAATGTAAATTTTCAGCTTGCCATACAAACTCTCAATACAACCCCCGATTCTGTCAATGTTTTCCCTTCTGACCTTTGGCCATCATTTAACGTTTTACCACGAGGATGCGGCCACCGCTACTCGATCCGCGCGTCTTCTGGCGCCGCATACGCTCCACCTCCAGCGCCACCATCTCTACAAGACGCTGGGGGATGTCGCTGCTAACTATGGCGATTGTATCGGCGCTGGTGGTGCTGCTATGCGCGACGGAAATCGACGCCAAGGATGTTGTCACGAAAGGTATGGTACTCGTGTTATTATTTTGTTTTAACGTGTTTTAACAAATATTTTATTACGTCAAAAGACGACAAGGTCATCGAGATGGCAGTGACAATGGCTGGACCTACCAACGACGTAGACGAAACCCGCAAGAAGCCCAACAAACGCAATAAAACCTACCAAGAACCTGAAGTTGGTACGTTTCAACAACCGTTTTTACTCGTATAAAAACGTTTCAACTATTTTTACTGCACGGTTTGGGTTTTGGCAAAATCCATACTAAAGCCTGCCTTGTGCTATGAAGTGCTTACCTTTATGCTTGCAACGGGAACTGCAGAGAGCTTATTGGCGGACTTTGATCACGACGGACGTGTGGGACGGCGAGAAATTCAACAAATCAAGGACAAACTCCACCACCTGCTGGATACGGACGATAGTGGTGGTCTGGACTTGTCAGAGCTCAAGACTCGAGCACTAACGGACCAGGACGTGGACGCAGCTCTCAAGAAATTAGACAGGGACCATGATGCCGTCATTTCGTGGAAGGAGCTGGACGAACGGTGGGAGAATGTCGGCGCGGAGATGACTGTGGCTGAAGTGGCGGACTGGGTGGCCTATGCAGTACAACTACCACAGTATAGTAAAGTGTTTCGAGCGAACTCCATTTCGGGATATACGTTCCCGTTGTTGATGGCGAACGATGGAGCGAGGTTACAGGAGATTGGCGTGAATAGTGAGCTACATCGACATCAATTAGCCATGTTCTTGCAGATGAAGTACCTAGGTATGGGTCGGAAACCGGAAACTGCAGTGTCGAGTGTCTGTACGTCAGAAGGCACGACTGCACAGAATAAAGTATTACTTCAGATCGTGTGGGTGCCGGCGGAAAACTCGCCGCAACGCTACCAGCTGGAACGACGCAGTCCTGGAGAGATTACATGGGCACCGGTGTTTACAGGAGCTGATACCGAGTTTCTAGACGTGGTAAACCCTGAACAGCATGTGATTTATCGTCTCACGACGTGGAACTCATACGGACGGAGTCCGCACACGATTATTCGCTGCGATGATGCTTTTGCTAGTGCTGCTCCATCAGCTTCGTCACGTGCAGGCTCATCACCGCCTCTGCTGTCCAGCTCTGAAAAGTCGCGGTCCTCACGCTCACCGTCTTCCCAGAGTAGACAAAAGCGCAACCCTGAGGTTGACATGGATTATACTGAAAATGCAGAAGATACAGACGCGGGTGTTGACGGCTTCGACCACAGAGTGAGTCTGTGGGGCCTGCTGAAGATATACTTTTGGTGGCTAGATGACGCTATCGTTATTCTCTTAGTGGTAATGCTGCCAATCCGAGGAATTATCTACGGTGATGCTGACTCGCTACTTCGACTATTTCGCCGATTACCACCGAATATGCCTACGCGTGTGACTGTGGAAGTTGAGCCTAGCAAGACAACCGTGGAAAATGCCGCCGCTCGTGTATCGTGGGAAAAGCCGGTGGACAATGGTGTTTCTATCGTGTGCTACACGGTGCGTTGGACGCGCACCAAGACAGAAGAAGTGAAATGGATCAAACTACTAGCAGTGCCGCTACCCACTACAGTCACCGTGGACAAGCTTCAAAATGGGGAGACGTACAAGCTTGTTGTGCAAGCAACGAATCAGTTTGGGTTGGTAACCAGCTCCAGCCGCTCCACCTACATGGTGCCAGTTCCGGAGCTCAAGGGCAAGCTCCGACCTCGCCATCTTCCAGCAGAGTCGCGAGCGCTACGCAACCAGTGTCACGTATGCCACGACCCTCGATACAAGAAAAAGGTGCCGTTCACTGCCACATTGGACCGACGCATCCTGCACTACTGCTGCCTCTGTGATCGAGAGTTCTGTCATTATCACAAAGGAGAAGTGTATCATACGAAGGCACTGTCATGTCCAATAGTCGACGGCCGCTGCATCTGCATCACGTGTAAAGAGAATCGTCTGCAACGCACTGTCACTTATTGAAAAGGGACAAAATCGTAGAACTCATCGTCCCTAGGAACCTATTATTTGCGAAAAACAGTTGATCTCCCCCACTCATTGCATTCACTGCTTAGTTCCATGAACAAACGAAAACACCACGGAGCTTCATCTGTATCTGATAGAATGGGTTCCCATCTTCGACCAAAATGTGTTCCAGCCTCACCTAAATCTGCCTGTAGTTCGAGTCCCCAAGACAGTTCACTGAATACTCCGTGCATAGCGTCATCTTCTCCCAATCTAAAAAGATGTGTGCCTAGTTCTGCTTGACTTAGTTCGTCCACTTGCTTGAAAGCTGCGACTTCACCTTCCTGCAGTGCGTGGCCTCCAACATCTCCCCAAATCTCACTCCCAGGAGCTGACAAAATGTCAATAGTCTTGAGTAACGCGATGTTGCTTGATCGTTCCAAGTACATCGTCAATCCCTCCAAAGCCCAAAACGTTGGAATATTCGAGTGGAATCCGGCTGATAGCAGCTTCTCCTCCCAGTTGAAATCGTTCACGTCAGCTACAACCATTTCATTTCGTTGAGCTAGTAACTTGACGTTCAACGCATCTAGAACGCCCACTTTGTGTTCAAAAAGTGCAAAATTCTGGTCGATCTCGAACACTTGACAATCCTGAAGTGATTCCAATCGATAAGCTCTCGTGTCGAGGCCTGCTCGGAAGAGCACAACTTGATGGATACTAGAGTTGCGTTGTATGATGGTCTCGTCCAGATAGCGAGTCCGGATTGAAAAATAATTTTCAGGTTGTGGCATGTTTTCAGTCCACTTTTTCATCCGAGGTGCGAGCTGTGGCGCGATCTGACGTGTGAGAGGCTCTGCAAACAGGTCACTGATTATCTGATCGTGTCGGTTGTGCTCGATGGAGCGCATGAAGACGCCTGCAAAGCTCATGAATTGCACAAAGTCGTCCGAGTGCATCTTGTCTGTCGTGGCAGCGTTGTTCGTCATGTCTTCTAATCAAGACTGATTTGTCCTTAGAAGCGCTCAGTTAAACGAACGAGCTGATTGCGGCGTTGAGGAGGGCGGACTGAGCGAGATCTTGCGTGAGGATGACCACTCTACTCTCTGGACGCTAGCGGGTATCATGTAGAGGTCTCTCGACCAACTTCAAGGTAGAGCCACGGGAAGTTCACGGTGAACAGAGGTGGCAGTGCATGTATTCCTTGCTGCTTTCGCCTTCTAGAAGCTGGTATTTTATTAACACCGATCTCGTAGTGGTAAGCCAGACCCGGTGATATAATGATTATCCAGGATGTTAGCAATGTTTTCACCTCCTTAACCATAGATTCCGATACAAGGGTGTCGAAAATGAGGGGCAACTAAATACTCAAACCAAGTTTCGCAATGTGGGTGTCGACGGCAGCGCTTTTGGCCAGCGAACATACCATTAATCGGAACTATACCACCGAATCAAGATAGCCATTATTTGACATCTGACAGTGGAGTGGAATCAAGCAGCAACATCAAGCTCAGTTTTTTTTCAACCACGACACAACAGAAGCAACAAGCGCAAGCACGATCAACCTACGAGCGCAAGGAAAACCGCGAAGGTGCCAACGAGCAAATGTGTAAGAAAAGCAAGACTTGCGCAAAGTATTTGGAGAATGAGGGTCGCACATGCAACAACCCAGTTGAGCCGATCGGTAAGACGTACTGCTCCATGCACAAAAACGACAAGCCAGTGTATATAAATGCGAAGTTCGCACAAGATGAAGACGAGCTGCTCGCTTTCGTTCGAGAATATGAATGTGTTGGACTAGCAATGCATCACCTGATCCTGTCGATTGAACAAGAGGAAACAAATTGGATGTTGATGAAGAGACTTACGTTGACAATCTTATGCATGCTCACTCCACTAATAACCTCAACAGTAAAACTGTCATTTCGAGACTTCGAAATGCGCGACATACAAAGGAATGTGCTCTAAGATTTCCTTTTTCGTGATCTGCGCAGGATTTAACCGGAATTCGAACCTTTTGTCCTCGTCAGGAAGAAGCGCAATGTAGCACACAGACAATCGCTTATTCACGAATGGCTGCGCAAGCTCCCAGAGAATAGCTGCATTGCACTTGTGTTTGGTGGCCTTCGTCAACTGCAGGAAGCAAAACCGCACCTGATTGTCGGGCAGCGTCCATTTTGCAACCGCATCAATTGTTTCACACAGACTGGTTGCGGGGATCCAGTAATCCATTTTGGAAGAGTTTGCAGCCCAGTTCTCCATCACTGCTACGCATTCTTTTGTGTTTTCACCTGCGTAATCGACCTTAAGCTCCTTCCAGTCCATCGATCCCACTTCCTGACGCATGATCATCTCCCAGTTGTTGTTCGTCCTCCGATCGATGTTGTCGTACTTGCAATAGTGCACGCAAATTGATTGTCGATGACGCACCAATGCGTGGAAATATCCTTCAAACGCAACACCTTCGAGGTGATCGTCGTTCATTCCCTTTGCAATACCCATCAGCTTTTCAAAAAAGTCGGGTTTCATCATTTCTACCAGCTTGTTCAACACGAGTTTCGACATCACACAGCTGGTCCATTTCCATAAACTCACGTAATGCTCCGCATTGTTGCGATCTTGCACTCCCCGCATGCGGATGCAGTCAATCTGCTTGTTGGAGCCAAGTCCATACATCGTGAGCAGACTCTCCGCATCTTTCGACTTCCCAATACGGTCCAGCGCTGACTTCACAGTGGTTCTCTCAAGCTTCCCCCGGACACAAAGAAGCGAGCATCGACGTCGCTTTCCTGCATCTGCATGTATTTGAGACCGAAATCTTGCAGATCGCTCTGCTTCCAGTACGGTACAAGGCACATCTTCATGAACTGCATTGATTCATTCTTCGGTGAGAATTGACCTGACGTTGCCAGCAGCGTAAACTTGTGAAACCATCTCCTGGCTATCAGATCATTTTGATTCAACCCATCAAGAACGAACCAGCACGGTTTCGTGTTGTTTCTCAACGCGTCGTAAAGATATTGATACATCGTGTCTTCAGCATCATTCCATAGGTAGTACTTGCCTCGATAGAACAAGCGCGTAGTTGATCCACTAAGTTTATCACGTCCACCAAGAACCTGACGGAGCCACACAACTGGTCGCTCTTCCTTAATCACAATGTAGAAACACAGCAACGCCAAGATGCAGCTTTTGCCGGTTCCTGGACTCCCCATGAGAACGAACTGCTTGTTGACCATTATGCCCTCGTCGAACTCAATTTGATAAATATTCTTGAAATTCTCAAACACACACAGAATCTCTTTCCGCACGTAGAATTTAGAACCAGTGAAGTGCACGATGTCATTGATCACTTTGATATCCATTACCGTTCCACAATCCTGATCGGTCTATTCAAACAACTTCAAGAACGTGGAAGTATTCTTAGGATACTCCTTTTTCCGGTAGCAAGAAGAAGCACGAAAAGGTACTACACGTTAGTTCTCACTTTTCGTTTTACTCCACCACTACAAAGTCGACCCGCCTCACCGCGCCCTCCGACTCGGACAGCTCAATAAATATCTCTGAACCCCCAGCTTTGAATTGTGACGGAAATCGCCTTTCTGGGGCAAGTCGCCAACGACCTCGCACTGCTTCAGAGTCATATCCAAAGAAGTCAGTTTTGGTTTTGAAATCACTTCCGCGACGCTGACACCTTCCGGAACCACCACCAGCACGTGGATCGTCTTCTTGATCGGAGCATTTCCAAACAACTTGTCGATCTTTTCTGCTGGGTCAATTTTCTTCTTCAGTAGTCTCTTCACTTTCTCAGGAATGTTTCCACTTCGCAAAGCAACTACATCCACACCATCGGACTGCAACCACACTCCATTCTCCTCCGTCACGAAGAGCTGTAGCTTATCAGCGTCAACTTCCTTCAAATCGTTTGGCTTCTTCTCCTTGATCGCATTCTTCAAGAAACTCACCAACTTGTTCGAGGCAACGGTAACGGCGAACACGCTGCCATCTCCAACTATACAACAGACAATCGTTATCTCCGTCATCTTTCCTCGACGCGGTATGAGGAGGGAGAGCGTCCTGGAGTATTGAGCAGTTCGAAGAACTGTCGTTTGAAGGTTGTTTTTGGACCACAGAGGATGTCATGACATTTGTGCAACCGCGTTTGTGATAGTTTGTGATTGACGTTAACGGCTCGATAACCACTACCGTGACTCCACTCAAAGCGCTCGAGGCTAGAGATGGTTCAATGGACATGTAGAGCCATAGAGGTGATGCGCGGTTACTTATTGAATATGCAGTAAATAAATTTGATACAGTCGCGGTTTAGAGGCCGCAGGTTTTTGAGTTAATGCACTGATCGTAGCTATCAATAATACATACTACTAGTAATCAGGATACTCGGCCAACTATGATGAAATAGCGTTGTCTAGCGGGTAAATAGAGAATTGGGAAAGCAGTGCACATTTTTCGGCGATAAACAGAAACGTTTTCCTCGGATTTGGCTGATAGAAAATGACGTTGCCGTAGCCACCCAAAGTTCATTTTGCGGGAGTGCGCTCACTAGGTGTCCCGAACAGATAACTTATACACGCACATTCTTGCGGCGAAACTTGATGATCGGAGGGTTTACATTCTCGGTTGTGGCTATGCGACCGACCAAGTTTTGGTCATTCCCAGTCTTCCCGTGCAGAGCGTAGTACGACGGCGCTCTTTGTCCCATGTATGTTTCGTTGGATTGAGAAGCTTGCAATCACAGCTACAGTAGCTGCTACTGGGGTACATTTGCATCGACGAATTGGTTGGCATCACCAAGATGGGTTACAGCCACTACCAGTAATTCTGCCACAACGGTGGTAATGAGACAACACTGGTCGCGGATTCGAGGTGGGGTGGAGTATCGATTTCCGGATACCAGAACGCTAACGCTAACCGCGTCGCACAAATGGTTGGCGAGCACTAACGAACAGTGGCTAAACCTCAACTTGATCCGGTTTCTCACACTGCCGTTTTCTTGGGAATGAATGTTTGTGCG
>PCFV01000721.1:0-15732 GCA_002812785.1 Phytophthora litchii | reverse complement strand
TGACTTCCAATGCGCAGTGCCTCCAGCAAGTTTTGCGCAGGATCTCACGAGCCTCGTACGCAGTCGTCAAACTTGATTCGGAGATTACTTGATGCCTGGAGGCGCTGTGAACTCTTGTAGCCGACGTCATTCGTTCTCTACTGTAATTGCCCACTGTATACCTTAACCGTGGATAATGCTAGGCAATGCTCGCGTTACCAGCGTCTACGCAAGTCGCTGGCTTCATGAATTGCAGTGGAAGTTCCATCTTTACTGGACACAGCATTGAACTTTATCTAGGATCTGAAGGTTATTCTTCCCTTCTTCTAACAAAGAAAGTGGTACCAGAGGTTAACGGTGTACTATTAGTCTATAGGGAAGTGGGGAGTAGAACCACGATTGGTAGTAGCTAGCACCCTATTCAGCTACATAACCGCAGTCATTCAAACACTAACGACAAGGTAGGTCACAACGTAGGTGGCAGTATATCCAAGAGGTAGACATGCATGCACATTTACATTACTGTCAGTGATTCAGCACGATTAAGTTGTGAGTATTAATACAAGCTGCGATTTTGGATAGTCTATTGCGCAACGGAGCTCTTTATTTGGTACATTTGGAACGTGACCGCAATCTAAAGTTTAGTCTCGAAACAATCCTACAGTAGGTATCACCTACTGTGAAATTGTACCTACTAGGTACCTACAATTTTATGTAGTTGAGACCAAATGTTAAAGGTTTTGCTTAAATTTGTCGAAGACGTTCACAGCGCTGTTTTCGTAATATATTTGCTGTCTTGTATGATACAATGCTTACAACCTCGAGTGTAACGGACTGGACGAGTGACCGCATCTTTGGTTTGCCGGTATTGTGTGACTATGTCATAGCCAGTGAGACTCTTGCTGTGCAATTCTAAACATCGTAACCACAGTTTAAAAGTAATGGATGCAATTAAGTTTGTTGCACGTCGTCCTTGTATCGTCGAGTAAGACTGATTTCAAGTGAAGTGTTGCAGCGTCAATCGAAATGTCAAAAGATGACGGATAATAGCTATACTCTGTGCATCTTAATAGCTGATATCAACGTCTTGCTGATTTACTAGTAGTTCGTAGCACGTTACATTCAGAATGCGTAACCTGTCATTGCTTGGCATAGGTACCCTCAACTTGGAATCGTATCAGAGTAGCTGATACTTTCAAGGATTTGGGATTTGGGATCACCATGTGATCCATACCGTAGTATCTATTGCATGTGCGGGTATTAACCAAATGCCGGTACAAGTTGTTCTTCTGCCAAGGTCGTACTGCCCGTAGTGTGTTGACCTCCGTTCAATCAATTATCTATCCTACAGTATCGCTGTAGCGACAGTTATTTTAATTGTTACAATAATAGATTGTCATACATTGTGTTTCGACCAACTATTGTTTTCGTTTTGCTTTCACTCACAAATGTCAGGCATAACAGCGAATGACGTGCATGGTACATCACTTCGTGCATTATCTCTGCAACCTCCAAATCTAGCATGGTTCCAGTTGTCTTACGTCAATGTAGTATCAACAGTGTCTTGGCGCGTCATATTGATAGTGTTGAACGATTTGGGATTACCGAAGGTGGCAGAAGTGGCACACTACAGCACCGTTCAAACATGCACGTCTAAATGTGTTGTGTGCAGGTTTCTTCGCTTCAGTAACGGTCTAATGGGTTCATCTTGAACAAATTCACAACAGGATACCACAAATGTTCCTATAGGCTGTGAAGTTCAATATTAGCGAAAGATTCGATCTTGTCTACGAATTGTAACACCATCCTGGATTATGTTCATGGCTGTGCTTACATAGGTGGTACGGGGTGCAACATGGTCAATGCACGCATACATGGCACGCCAAGCGCTTCACGTCCCAGCTTTATTCTACAGCCATCGCGTAGGTACAGTGCTACATGCTCCAATCTTCTTAGTTTTCATCCGGGCAACGTCTCTCCTGTAGAGGGACGTAGTGCAGCAAGTACAATACCTCAAATTTGCATCTGGATGAGCTGAGGCTCACATAAACATTGCAGTGCCGTTACTGCGAAGATCTATTCCACGGCGGAATGTCCGCCGCCAAGAGTTGTGTACCATATTCCAGGTTGCAAGAGTAACAGCTCCCTGCACCGTTGATATGAGCTACCACATTCGGTATTGACAATTTATTTGCATCTTGGCCTACGTCGTCTCCAAGCTCTTTGGAATATACGCTGGTCTTCTGTTTGCAGGCTTTCATCATGCTGTCGTAGGAATTCAGTGCGCGAGAGAGGAAAGGGTCTCTTCTACCATCTGTCCGTCGAAATATCTTCAAGGTCCTCTTAATCAACAAATGAGCTCCTCGTGTTTCAGGGCAGTCCATCCCCATCCCGTTGTAGCTCGCAGCCGTAGCTGAGGTTCGGCCTGAACTTCCCTTGAGGAACCAGCTATGCATCCATGCCTACCTGATGTCGTCAAAGTCGTCAAAAGCTTCTATAGTAAATGCAGATGACTCACGGATCGATCCGTCCCATGCTACCTGCCGACCGCAAACAACAACAAAGAGAATTCAATCTGCGTTGGCCTCCCACAAGACCCACAAGAGTCCATCAACTACAGTATGGCTCGATTAAGAATAGTGTTCGCATTGTTCATTCTAGTCACAGGCCTCGCAGCTACAGAGGGTATCGACTGGAACTTTTTGAATGATGAGGAGAGGTCAGACTCAACGACGGAGATTCGTTCCACGACAGAGCCTCCGAGGTCCTCAAGTTCATCGGTACTTGAGGATTCGGCATCTTCCGATTCGACATCTTCTTCCGTGGACGTTGATTCGTCTTCATTGTTCAGCGCGATCGAAGTTGCAACTCCTGCTACTGCGACGGGTACCGTCAGATCGACCTACCGCAACTGGGTGGGTCCTTGGAGTATCTCTCCAGATACTGCGTGTTATCGAGAAGCTCACATCATGGACGTTTGTCCCAGTAACTACGATCGGAATGAGGCAACTAATACGTGCTGGACGGAGTGTCCTCTGAATTACCCCGTGGAATGCGGCATGGAATGTATCCGACAAAATGACGATTGTGGAATCGAAGTGTCCAGCAAGGTGACCGCAGTGGCTATGACGATCTTCAGTAGTGCTACGTTTGGTCTGTTTGGTGAGCTGGCGAAGCTGGGTCAGAAAATTTCGTGGGCTGTCAAATGCTCCAACTCGATGATGCTTGTGTATCGAGGGATCATCCGGTACATTCGCACCATGAAGGCGGAAGACCCACAGGCAACTGATCGCAAATTATTGATTTTGCTCTACCAGACGAGCACCGTCGTCACAGACTTGCCTATTGCGATCACTATCTGTATGGGGAAAGCTGTGCCACCTACCGGAACCCTTCGACTGTCCCAATACATTTTATCTACGGCAGAGTGGGTGATCATGCAAGCTCTGGCCAACGACGATAGTATCATTTCAAGTTGGGGGAAGTTCCGTGCCTTCCTCACAGGTGCCAACTTCACGGAAGCCGCAGAGCAGATTACAGAGGGAGAAATTGAATCACTCGAGACTGCCATGAAGCAGAACTCGTCTTGTGGCGGTGACCTCAAGTCCCTCACAGATCGAGTCTGGTGGACAGTGAACGAGTACAGAGAAGATAATCCAGCCATCACGGACGACGAAATTCGACTCAAGATCAGCGACTCCGATCTCATCCTCTACGACGTGCCCACGGTGACCAACAATTGCATGCATCAGATGATCTCCGAATCGAGTCTGACGACTGCGTACGAAACTCGTGAAATCCTGCGCAAAACCTTTGGAGTCATCATCAACGACCTCATCAAGTCTGGGAAAAGTGACAATGGCACGTCTTATGAAACCAAGGAGAAAGCGTACAAGGTGGTCGACTTTGCTTTCTCCACTGTCGCCGCATCACTGGTCGACCCCACTCGTATTACACTGTTGTTTGCCGAGTACATTCAATCGATCTGTGGCCCTACGCAGTTCATGGGCGAGATCGACGACGGCACAGAAGCTGCTACGCTTGGCTTGAATACAATCCAAGACGCTTTCCGAGGCAGTACCAGCTCGTGGACTAGGAAGGGCGACGGCGCCGTTATCATCAACTTTAAGAGTACGGACAAGAAAGATGTCACTGTGAACATCATGTCTGGAGGAGACAAGGTCGCTCAGGTCAAAGTTAAAGCTGGAGGCACTGCGCATTGGAAGTCAACCGTCACGAAGTTGGGCGGTAAGACGTTGTATTTGGACCGCTGGCGTCCGGGTTTCCTCGGTCTTCCTGGCACAGGGGGTGGTTCACTTGTTCTCTGGGTGCCTAGAGCTTCCCAGGGAGGTCATCTAGAACTTGAAGCCAAACTCAACGTGAGTTAGAGTATCCACGTTGTCATTAAACTAAATAGATTGCACTTCGACTGAGTCTCAGTCATTCAAACACTAACGACAAGGTACTTTTGATCGTGGTCACAACATAGGTGGTTGGATTAGAACAGCAATGACCGTGATGTTGTCATTTGAGTAACGACGGATACCTTCCTGAGCCAACTCGTGTGCTGCAAGTTGTAAATCTCCATGGAATTCCACACGTTCACGAAAAATGGATGCTGCTTCCTCGCTTGTGAAAACATCCCAAAGTCCATCGCACGCCAAGAGCAAGAAATCATCGTTTCTTGGATTAATTTCCACATCACATACATCGGGCTTAGCTGTAAGTAGTGGCGGAACTTTTTCATTGTCGCGAAATGCACGACCAAATCCTGATGATCCGTTGCTACTTTGGGGTGGATTTAGCATCCCTTTGAACTCAAGGTCACCAAAAGCGCGAGTGATGGCCATGACACCATTCACTCGATTGTTCACAACACGACCACCCAGTTGAATTATACGTTCTCGTTCGGTGTCCAGCGTAAGGCGATGATCTTGTGTCAATTCTACTGTACTACCATCACGTTTGCCTAAAACTAGGCGGCAATCTCCCACATGTGCGATTGTTAGTAAGATAGTTCCATTAGTTGTTGGACGTAGTATGACACCCGTAGCCGTGGACCCACTAAGGTCGTCCTTATGCAGTAAATAATCGCACACTGACGCGTCCAGAGATTCAAAACAGTCTTGCAAGTCCTTACATGCGAGGGAAGGTGCTTCGTGCGACTTGAAAATCCAAGTATGAAGCTGTTCGTGCAAAATATTAGCACATTCTTCACCACCATGGCCATCGTAAATGCCAACATAAGCAGTTTCTCTAACCCATGAAGCTGGAGTGCGAATACTGTCAAAAATGTCAGCAATTGTAGGAAATACCACCCAGCGATCTTCTTGAGTGCTGCGTCGGCCTTCTAATGAGGATACACCATATCTAACTCCAAGTAGAGGACTTTCACCATAGAAACGGAGATCGTCGTAGCTTCCACTGCTTTTGCTCAAGCTCGAATTGGAAGCAGTACCTCGACTACCGATAGAATCTGTGCTGGCAGAAGCAGTTTTACCACTATTGCTGTTCATGTCATTCCTAGTGGCAAATAATAGTGGTGTACCAGTAGAATCGAGAGACTTCCTCGCCAGTGGTGGCATCGAAAGTGTTGTGAGCAATAGTTCATCAAGTAATTGAGGTGATTGTGACACCGCTAGCTCGTCGTCATCATCAGAGAAGGCATCTTCATCGTCAAGGTTATAATTTACGATATCGTTGATATGGTGAGCATGCGCCACTGAAATGCCTCCTTCGCTGAAGTGATCTCCACTGTTAGCTGAAGTCGCTTCAAGCGCATTCTTGTTACTCGCTTTCTTACGGGAGAACAATTGCGAGCGGTAGTCGATTTCTTCGCTCGAGAGAACATTACGTTCGTCGGGAATCGAATCCCTCTCCACAGGGTCCGATGCTATTGCAAAAACCTTGTTAGTTTTTGCTGCATTCTTCGAGTTTATCGATTTTGGAGATTGTGCGAACACGAGATTGGAATCACCCCATTCTGGTGATGTGAAGCTCGATTTCCTCTTCGCTGCTAAGCTCTCTCGAGCGTGTTTGAGCCGTTTGAGCATTTGTTTGCGGATATTGACAACGATTGCAATGTGGTTCGCGCCGACTGCGTGCTCTATTTCATCCTTAGATACCGTAATTGGACGCGCAGGACGATGAACTGCATCGAGTGCTAAGCTGTGTTTCTCATTTTTGGTAACCCATGGATGAACCATGACATCTATCAGTGTGAGACGCTTTTGAGGAACCTTGGTCAACATTCCATTGAGCAAATGTGCTAGTAGTGGGTCGATTGCCGATGGAAATACTAGAGGATCATTCTGAATTCTTTCAAACATTTGCATAGCACTTTTGGTTAAGAAGGGTGGATTCCCAAACTTGAGCATGAAAATCGTCGCTCCAAGAGCCCAAACATCGGCGAGTTGGCCTGAATATTCCTCACCAGAGCACATTTCCGGTGACATAAAGGCAGGAGTACCAGCAACATCCGTAATCTTCTGTTTGCTTCCATAGAGTGACTGCGAGATACCGAAGTCCGCGATTTTCACGACGTCTTTCTCTCCAACAAGCAAATTCTGCGGCTTGATATCACCGTGCACGATTTTCTGCTCATGGAGATATGCTAGACCAAGGATGACCTGCAGGAATACACTATGTAAATCTCGATCTCGCAAGTTTTCCAGCATTCCTTGAGGATGCTTCTTTTTCTGGAATGAAAGCATGTCACCATGTTTCATATATTCGAGCACGAGGAAGAGCTTGTTCATTTTCGGATCGTCCATAACTTCGTACAATCTCAACACGTTCGGGTGATTTAACTTCTTCATGATAGCAATTTCGCGCTTGATATCGTCCAGTTTGCTTTGTTTACCCAGTTTATCTTTCTTCATTACATCACGACTAATAAATTTCATCGCAAAGAGCTTTCCCGATAATTTTTCTTTGCATAGTTTCACCTCAGCGTAGCCTCCAGTACCAAGTGTTTCCAAGATGATGTAGTTGTTGATCATCGTGCGTGAGTTTAGCCAATCGCCAAATTTCGGGACTGGATGAGGTAGATTGTGCTGAGGTAGTTCAGCTTTCTTCTTCTTTACTACTTTCGTGTCTCGAATTGCGGCAGCAGCGGGGGAGCTGCTCAGGGACGGCGCAGTTTTACTAGGAGATTGGTCTCCCACCATCACAAGAGGTACAACCGCTGGCGCTAGATTGTTCACGATACCCGATCGATACGAGGATTGTTTTATTGGTGATGTACCGATCATCATATTATTTGTCCCTGCACTTCTGGTTGGAGACATATTGCCGCGACGATATGATGGTGGCTGTGGTGTACGTCCTGGAGTGGGGCCTGCGCCATTCCCGCTCATATGAGTCGGAGATCCGCCATTCACAGGAGGAACGATCGTGAGACCATATATTTGACGTGAATTTGGACGACCAGCAACAGGAGATGACGCTCCTGGACTGTTTTTAGGAACTTCACGCGTTGAGATTAACGGCGTAGTAGACTTCGTCTGGGTCACTGCGCGTTTGACTGGAGACAAACTCGGCGATGGATCTCCAGGACCGTCAAGCCAATCGTGAATACAATCATCAGACTCGTCAACATCATCACCATCGCTTTCGTCACTGATGCCACTGCTATCAGACTGCACATTCTCAATGTCATCACTTAGATCAAGTGCTGGTCGGAATTTCGGTTGGAAACCTGATGATCTCCGAGGTGGAGACGCTAATGGTGATGGAGCAGCATTCTTCTCTACCTTTTGTGATGGAGAACCTTGCAACGCTATACTACCACGTGCATGAGGAAGCTGTTGAGTTGGGTCAGTTTTATTGTTTGTTTGCTGTGTCGAGGAAGTTCCTTGGCCATTTACTTTGGTCGGACTGTTACTAGCAGGAGTTTTCACACTGGTTGTCAGATCCACAGCGTTATCTCCATCTCCCAGATCCCAGTCCTCTACCTCTTCATCCTCTTTCTCGATATCCTCATCATCAGAATCTTCATCTGCACCACTGCTACTGCTCTCAACTTTCTGCTGCGTCTCAACACGGTTAACTTTTGGACTTGGACTTTTGTTTTCTGGATTTCCAACGATATGAAGTGGTTGTCGTTGAGTCATGCTTCGATCACTTGCAACTATAACATGTACTGGGTGTCCTCTTCCTCGAGTAGCTGGAAGTGATCCACGAGGTATTTGAATACCAGTAGCTTGAGGTGGTCGATATCCAACAGGACCTGGGGTTCCCCGCCCTCGTGGAGGGGGTCCTGATACCCAACCAGGTGCCCGTGCAACTTGAGGCTGTTGCAGAGGAACAATCACTGGCATTTGAGCTCCACTAACTTTTGATGCCTGCCGAGGCGGCATTTGCACCACATTTTGAACTCCAGCTCCTTTTCGGCTTGATGGCAATACGTTAGTTGGTTCGTCTAGTCCATCGACAGGATGTGGAGTGACAGCTTGACCAGGAGAATCGCGCATTGAGTAAGACACGTCAGGTAACATGGAGACTTCGGGTTGTTGATCTCCCACGATCGACTGCTGTATTATTGATTTCAAAGGACTGTTGTTGACGACTTCCAGACTTCCAGAACCATTTTGATCAGGTTCACCTTTGATCTCACTCGATTTCACGACTTCAGCTTCTTTTGCTTCCATTGCTAGTCTCAGTAGTGCATCACTAGGTTGTTGATTTTCGTGGTCATTGTCGTCGTCTTTTGTATTATCAAGATGTGGAGCCATGTCCTGTGCATTAGACGTCACAGCAGATTGAGGTGGAGGAAGAGGTTTGCTGACCGTACAACCCATTCGTGATGCCAGTCAAAAATCGTTCACCTCGTGGTCATCACTGCGTCGATAGCAAAACTACTTCTACTATTTGCCAGACTGGAGTGCACTGCTATTGTAAGAGAACAACAGTTTCGAGCATAGCTGTAAGCTTCATGCATTGTTCATGGCCAGGAATAAGCTTACAAGGTGCAATTAGCCTAGCTTCAGTGGATGATCTGACTCAACTACTGTTCGTGAAGCACTTGAATCGGAAAAATGCAGCACTATCAACGAAGTGTGTGAGATGTTCGGTTGTAGTCTACCGGATCTTGTCACGCTGCAGCATTTCTAAGAGCCGGAAGCGTTGTGCGTGGGTAAGAATCAACCACGACAACTTCATCACTACGACATGGGGCACATGTAAAGGAGTCATGAACGTCAAGTGACTGACCTGTTGTCGACTAGACTATTATGCAGTGACACAAGGCATTCAAAACCTGATGCGAGCTTGAGGTGAACAAATCATTTTGAATGAACTTGCAACATCACCTTCCATGAAGCTGTTGATCGGCCCGGTGACCGACATCGCGATGATTTCCGATCGAGAGCGATGTCACACTAAGCTGCACAAAGGTCAATCAACTTGCTGAGTGTCACTATGTAACGTGACACGAGTGGAATGTCATGCTACACCTTGTAGCGATCACGGCGTCAGTGCAACGTAGCGTTGCGCTTTGAGTGTGTAACTACGAGTGTTTGGACGAACTACGACGCCAAGGTGACCAGGGAGATTTCAAATAAGAGTCGGTGCTAATGCCTATGTAGTTCTGGTGCAGGAAGCACCGTCACGGTGTGGATGAAGCTCTGGATAATAATGTAGGAATGGTATGGCCATTCGTCGACATGTTGTGTGTGGACGAAAGTCTCAAGCAAAACCCTACCGGAGACCAACACACCAAGGTGATTGGGTCTGGCTCGCTCACGACGATGGCGACTTGAGACCATCTGTCGATACCTGCGACTGGCAAAAGGGAGCAGATACTTTACCTTCATCTCCACTTTGGTGCTTGTGCACGTTACAGTGGACTAGTGTGGGTTAGTTTCACCGAGACCAAGAGTTTTGGTCGCTTTTCGGACTGGATAACATGCATAGTGCAACACCACGATGCAACCTGCACCCGTCAGGCCTTGGGTCAGTGTGGTGACGCCCCTGACACTACGGCGCCACTAGACTCGAAGTAGTTACGGCCTGCTATCTGCTGTCCGCTTTCGGTCATTGATTCATGTCATTCTACAATTTACTTCGACAACCGAAGACCAACAACCACTTCATCCCTGCAGCGATGAAGGTGTGGGAAACTATGACACTTTTGCACACTATGGTGGTGTTGGCTGTGCTCGCCTATGAATGTGACCCAGCCTTCGGATGCAACGAGACCTCATCAACAACTGCAGACTTTGTCGGTCAAGTTGAGGCTGCTCAGGTTCCAACGTCTTCGTCGACAAAGCAGAACGAAGCGACTGCTAATGTCTCCGTTGGTTCCAACTCGACTGCACTTTTCACGACGTCACTGCTTGCGACGTCTACCAACAACTCCATCATGTCGACTGTGGCGCAGGAGGACATCAAGCAACAGTTGACTGTAGCGAGGACTGCTTCCACAGCTTCATCGGATGCCACTGAAATCGTAGCTCAAATTCAAACAACGACGAGCGCTTCAGCTTCAGTATCAACGGCGTCGACTGCTACACAGTCAGCGAATTCTGCAGCTCTGGCATTGGACACCACCTCAACGACAACGTCTCTTTTGCCCAATTGGGTAGGCACTGTTGATCCATCCGACAAAGCTTGTTACCGGAAAACATACATCTCCAAAACGTGTTCGGTGGGTTATGCCTACGATAACATCGCTACGTGCTGGGCACAATGTCCGCTGAATTACCCCGTGCAATGTGGCATGGAATGCATCCCACAGAGCGACGACTGTGCGCTGGAGGTTATCACGAAGATTGAGTCAGTAGCTACTGTGGCCCTGAATGCTGCGACCTCGGGTGTGTTTGGTCAGTTGAGTACGGCAAGTGCTGCTGTCCAACAAGGGGTCAAGTGTGGACAGAAGCTTTTCACCGTGGTAGAAAGCATCGTGGACTACGCTGAGGCACTGCAAACCAACTTCCCCAATGGCACTCAAGAACAGGTCATCTCCCTATTGAACAACTCGGATATTGTCATCAAGGACCTGCCTACTGCAGTGTGTGTCTGCCTTGGTCTTGACGTCCCGACGGAGTATCTGAACCTGGCTTCCGACGTCGTGAGTGTCGTGAATAAAGTGTTGATTCAAGTGGTGGAACAAGGATCTTCACTGTTAAGTGTGGACACGTTCATGACCTTCATCAGTGCGGTGGGTGCCGGTAGTTCGGTCAAGACCCTTAGCCAGGACGACACGAATACGTTGGAGAAACTCATTTCTGAGGGCAAGACGTGTGGCACGGAGCTCCAGTCGATTATCTCCAAAGTCACACAATCTGTCGCCGACATCAAGTCTGCCGATGCTGCATCCACCACAAGTGTGATCCGTGAAGCTCTGAGCAACTCGGTTCTTTTCTTGACTGAGATTCCTACGGTGACCAACAACTGCATTCAAAACATCACTGGTGACGCCTACACCGTGCGTGACCAGATCCGAAAAGCACTCAGTGTCATCACGGATCACCTTATCGACTCCTCTGCTGATGAAAGCGGCAATGTATTGTATTATCTACAGCCGACTACATTCTCAAGGTCGCAGATATGGGTCTGGATGTGATCGCGATGTTCGATCCTACGGGTATCGCGAACATGCTGGAGGAGTTCATCCAGCCCATTTGTGGTCCAACCTCATTCATCGGTGAGATTGACGATGGATCTCTTGCGGACGCTCTCGCCCTTGTGGCAGACGGGAAGGCTTTCACTGGCAGCTACGGAACATGGACACGTACGGGTGACGGCGTAGCGAACATTGTGTTCGAAAGTACGGACACGGAGAACGTGACAGTGGAGATCCACTCAGCAGATGAGATCATCGACTCCGTGGAAGTGAAGAGAGGTGAGACGGTCACCTGGAACTCGACTGTGTCGGCACTTCAGGACAGGACAATGTACTTCGATCGGTGGCGTCCGGGGCTACTTGGACTTCCGGGTTCAGGCGGTGGTTCCCTGGTGATGTGGGTCCCGCATTCGACTGAAGGTGGCCACATCGATCTCGTAGCCAAGATCAATGTCAGCTAAGGTAGGAGAATGTACCGACTGCATCGAAAGAGCCATGCAAAGAATCAATGATGTTTACGAACACTGTCGACTTGCATTGTTTGATGTCGTGTTCACTTGAACACGCACTTTCCGCAACAAACACGTACCATGCGCTGATTCTCGGCTCAGAAATTGGCAATGAGACAAATCAACAAACCTGATCAATCTCGGTGTCCTTCCTCCAGCACTGAAAAATTTGATCCTCCTTCGCTGCTTGCATTCGATCATACATAGCATAATCGACGAAAGTGTGATGACCACGTTTTGAATGGTGGAGAGGAGTGGGGGGGAGCAATTGATGGTTTGTGTGTATTATAGTTTTCAGGACACGTAAGACGCTTTCAAATGACCATCATCTATCATGTAGACATTGGAATGCATAGAGCAGATAATGACCAGACCATAGAAATCTGGTCTGTAGCATAGCCTAGGAGGATACTTTGTGTGCTTTTTGTCGTGAGTATCATTCCACCTTCAAGCATGAAGATGTCCTCTCGTTCGTACAGATAGGAGGGCAGTACCATACAATAAGCCTTCGTCTGAGGAATTCCAAAACTTGCACGCTTCAGCGCGCTCATAATTTATTGAGTCCTATCCTATGCTAGTTCTAACTTTTGTTGATTTTCACGGTCATCTCGAGGTGGCCGCCTTCGGAAGACCTCGGGACCCAGAGCAGGAGAGAACCACCACCTGAACCAGGCAGTCCCAGAAAACCTGGACGCCATCGATCCAAGTACATTGTCTTCTCCTGCAACTTTGCCACCGATGACATCCACGTCACGGTCTGCCCACTGCAGACTACGACTGAATCAAATTTCTTACCGCCTGAATGAATAACGACCTTGACGTCCTCGATGTCAGTGCTGACGAACGTGATGTTCACATTCCCGTCTCCAGTCTTGGTCCACGTGCCTTCACTACCACGAAAAGCGTCATCCACAGTCGTGAGACCGAGTGCATCGGCAGCAGATCCATCGTCGATTTCACCGATAAATTCTGTCGGGCCGCATACTGGCTGCACGTAGTTAAACATCGTGTAGGCAATGCCAGTTGGGTCCATGGCTGAAAGACCAAGGAGACCCAAGTTGGCTGTGGAGATCCAGTATTCTTCCCTAGACATGGCCTTGCCCATGTCTGTGGTCGATTTATCAATCAACTGGTCGATGATCACTCCGAAGGTCTTTCTCAAGACATCACGTGTTTGGTAGGCAGCATACCGCTTCTTCGTCGTCAGCAACTCGCCCATGCAGTTGTTGGTGACCGTCGGAACATCATGCAGCACAATAGTCGATGTACTCATAGCGGTACGGATGTCTTCGTTCGTAGCGAACGGATTGTCCTCCCGAAAGTCACCGACTTTCATAATGACGCGGTCTGTAAGACGCTTGAGTTCAAACCCACACGTTGATTTGGACTCGATCATGGTCGTGAGATTCGACATGGTCTCAGCATCCAGGTCTCTGGTAGCGTTTCCGACTGTAGAATTCCTGAAGAACATCATGAACGAGTCAAGCGAACTCATGATCAAGTTGTGGTTGATCATCAGTTGCTTGACCATCGTTTCCGCTGCAGTCACAATAGCATCTGCAAAGTATGCATATTTCGGAACTGGGTAACCCAAACACGCGGTAATAGCAACCGGAAGATCGATGAGAAACAAGTCGGTTTGGTACACCGCAGCGAGAATCTCTTCCTTAGTCCCGTTCGGTGTCATTATCTGCCGGAACCGCATGAAACGCGAGATACCTTCAGCAATGTTGAAAATATTGAACGCACACATGAGTCCTTTCCTGATTGTCTTGTAGGTATTGTAGATCGCGTTGAATACTCCCGCAGTAGCAATATTGAGGACGACGTAGCCCGGGTTCGTCACTTTAGCCATGATTTCTAACACGCAATTGTCGTTCTGAGGAATACATTCAGCGAGGCATTGGACGGGGTATGAAATCGGACATTGAGCCCAGCACTTGTGCTTACTAGCGTAGTACCCCATTGGACACCCTCCTAGAGAATTTTGCTTGTGGGTCTTCCTGTAGCATGCCGTATCGGTATAGTCTCCGACACTCGGACCCACCCAATTCGGAGGTACAGAACCATTGGTAGGAATGTTCAGCGTGACATCAGGAAGTGATGTGTACGAGAAAAATGACTCGTCCTCCTTGTTCGCAGATCCAGATGTCGGAGCTGACGGTTCCGGTGTCTTCACATTTGGTGGGAATACCACGATACCCTCAGTGCCGTCTCCGTTGCTTAATGAATCGTCCGATTCTTCACATTTGGTGGGAATACCACGATGCCCTCAGTGCCGTCTCCGTTGTTTGATGAATCGTCCGACGTTGATGAGAAGTCAAGTGCCGTGGTGTTCTTGAGACACAAAGTGATCACAATCACTAAGACTAGCACCTGCCAAGTCCTCCACATCCTCGAGGATTCCTAGTACTATTGCAAGTCGAGCGCAAATTTCAAAGTGAGCAACCCAAAACCGCATCTTGTTGGCCTGTTGTTGCGAGAGACTCTCTCGGCGTCATAAACGTTTCGACGTGACGAGTGCGAGGTCTTGCAGCTGGAGGTGGGTGTTTGAGACCAGTCTTGGTAGTGCGACCAGAGCAAAGCCGATGAAGTCTTTCGGTTGTAATGGCCACGGACAGTGCAAATACATGAACACAGCTAACGAACGGTGAGTTTTAGGCCTGGCTGGACCTGGTTGAACATCAGACCGAAATGTTCAACCAGGTTGATGGTTCAGCCATTCTTCCAAACAACCTGACCTCCGTCTCCATCACGAACCGGAGTCAACCTGTCGACGAACTTGAATATCGCACCTTCAACGTAGATTAAGCACTTTTCCAAAGACTTGAATTCAATGAAAGTCGTTGAGGGGCTGCAAACGAATGCTTCGTGACCAGCAACGTACAGCAAAACTTCTTGTCATTCTCCATGAAACTTCTACGTCATCAGGCAGTAGGGACAAGCATTGATACATAACTTGTCCGACGCCGTACGGATTGATCCATTCGCGCCGCTTATGGATTGCGGTACATTCGGTCGTCACAATCGTATGTCCTTGTCGTCGTGTCTTCCTCACACCACCTGTGTCTCTGGAAATCACTGTTGACCGCTGTGGGGTACGACCACCACAAACCCATCAAAGCTCAATGGCTGCAGTCATGTGAGATGCTGTAGGCTTTTCAAGCACAGGTTTGACCTGGTCAGCTACCCGTTCTATCAGAGACGAGTTGTTCATACGACTTGGCACTACCAACTCGTGAACTCTGCAGCAAAGACACAACCTCGGTTGGTGTTAGGTCAATTGCCGTCACGGGTGGTGTGCCCACCAAGTTCCATGTTTTGTGCGGTCGTGCACAGATTCCAGTGTTGTAGGTGGACGAGCGCCGGCTCTCCGCTATTGATCTTGTGCTCCGGGATGGGCTCTCGTGGTGTTGAATAGGCACCGCCGTGAATCTGCGTGATTTTTTTCAGTGAATCGCTGAGGTGGTGCAATCGTGCTGTTGCAGCTCGAATGTCTCTTTGACGTGGAAGCCCCCAACACCAGTCAATCCGATGCTGCAGAACGTGTTTTGCGTTTTTCGCAGCACTAACAAATCCTCTGCACCTCCAGGTTCATGCATATCTAGCTGGCATTCAGCACGGATGAGCTGTCATCACAGCCTAGGATGCTCTTACAGTGCACGCCAAATCAATAGG
>PCFV01000720.1:0-15905 GCA_002812785.1 Phytophthora litchii | reverse complement strand
GTGCTCGTGTGACCCCGTCACAATGTCGGGTTCGGTGTGAGATATTGTTGCATTCCTGTCTTGTTCGTCGACGCTTCCTTGATCTCTTGGGTTTCTTGTATACGAATGCTTAGATGAGGCCTGTTACTGGATGGAGGGTTTCCAGCGGCTCGCACGTCGCCTTAACGTGACACAAAGCAACGCAGATATTCCTCAAGCGTCCGGTTCATACGCTCTGTCTGACCATCACCTTGTACGGTACGCTACAGTCATCTTGAGTTTTGTTCCGACATTTTCAATGCCTTGACTCCAGAAACTAGAGCTAAACTTGGTGTCGCGATTGGAAACAATGTCTTGTGGTATATAGTGAAGACTCCAAATGTTGCTAATGGAGAGAGTGGCGACTTCTGGAGCTGAAACCGTCTTCGTCGTTGCAATGAAGTGAGAGTGCTTGACCAACCGATCGACGACAACACATATCGAAATTGTCTCCCCTCTTCGTGTTCGTTAAATCTGTGATGATGTCCATGGAGATAGAGTGTCATCATTCTTCTCAACTTTGCAGCGGCTCCATAAGTCCTGGTTTCTTTGAAAGTAGTGACTTTTTTCTTCGACAATCTTCACAGTCCGTGACGTACTTCTTAATTGTACGAATCTTCCGTGGACAATACCAATCCGCTCGAAGGTTCAAGTATGTGCCGTTGGTACCTGAATCCACGGTAGTTGGAGTCGTGAACTACAGCAATGATGTGATGTTTCAATGCTATAAACTTCGAAGCCTCGATTCGGGGCTTTTTATCCGTCGATCCTTAGTACCATATCAAACTCTCTTCCTCAAAGTAGGGCTTGTACTGCTTCGCTGTTACACCACGAGTTCGAGTGGGTTCTCCACGCGTTTTGATTACGTACGGATGACCTTGATTTTTGTGTAACCAGAAATTATGGCCTTGATCAGGTCGCTTGACGATTGGATCTCCACAATTCACAACTGATATCTTGTCTCGTTGTATCTAAGGACGAGCAAGTCCTGAAAGTCTTTCATCTTTGATTTCACGTCTGGTCTCCGACTCAGTGTGTCAGCGACACCGCTCTTCATTCCGGGTATACAGGTCGATACTCGGCCAAAATGTCATACCACCGAGGGAGTCGTCGGTTTGCTATCTTCTGCTGGAAAACTCCTTCGAGAGACTTGTGGTCCGTCTCGATTGTCACAGGGCGGTCTAAGCTGTAAACTGTGAACAGCTAACGCGTTGACGATGGCGAGTAACTCTTGCTGTTGTGTTGGATACTTCAATTCTGCTGGTTTCATCTTCCGGCTGGTACAAGCGATTGGCCGCTCAGTTCCGTTGACGACTTGGAAGAGCACATCAGCAACCATGTACTAACTAGAGTCCGTTCGTATATACATTTCCTGTGTAAAATCGGGCAATCGTAGCACATCAGATCCATGTATGAGGAGTAGTAAGGTGCGGTCATACTATCGAAGACTTCCTCTTTGCCCGTCATTGGCACACTGCCGAACTGTGTTGCTGTTCAGGTACCGATGGTCATGTGCGATGCGCTCTCCAACTGGTCCAACTGGTTTCCGTACACAGAATGTCGGTGCAGCATGCGGGCCGATATTTGGTCAGGTCAATCGTTTGGCGGTCGTTTCACGCACCCACTTGTCAGTCTCTACCTTCTGCTCTGGTGAGAGCCGCCATTGCTTCCGATACATTGCAATGTTTGGATTTTTAACGTCGATACGGGCGCAATTCTGCGCTCCATCGGTAAACCATCTGGTAGATCGGGCTTAAATACATTGTCCTTGTACTCAATGAGGACCGGATACGCTTGGTTTTTCTTGAACGACTCCCATTCCGTACTAATGAATCGCTTGGACTTCTCCGAATCAACATTATCCGGTTCATCATTGCGCTTGAGGTCTTCTCCGATCCGCTTGATCGTGTCGTTCGTCAACAAAACCATGAAGTCATGCCCGAGTTCGTCCTTAGCAGAAACCGCATGAACTTCTGTAGCTTCCTCCTGGTGATGTACTTGGTTTCAACTCCTTTCGAGTCAACCACTCTGAGAGTAAACATTGTCTCGACTTTCGCGTTCTTCTTCTCACTCCGAGAGATCATCTCCACGTCCTCATTTGGTCTTCCGACAACTTTGGCTTCGATCTCTGCCTGAGTTTCTGGTACCGCGGCTCGACAGGAATTACGGCTTACCGCGAAAGACCTTTCGCTGTCCACAACATCGCGAAGCCCAGAGCTATTAGCTTGTCTACGCTTCCCGCAGAAGTTGGAGTTTTAATCGCCGAGGCTCCGTCCCAGACATCCTCCTTGAAGCATTGACGCTTCCAGTCGACATCAGGTTGTACATCCTCAAAGAACGGCATCCCGAGAACGCAATCGAATTCCTCTGGTATATCAAATACCATAGCGACGCACTGGTAGTTTGGGGAATCTTGGAGTTGAACCCAATTTTTTACTAACTCCAAGACAGACTCACCAATCTTGCTATCACTAAGCTTAATCTTGCTGGGTCTCCCTGAATACACGTGGGTCTTCAGGTCATTCGTTCTGACAAAGCGACATGACGAGTAAACTGTTATTGCACCACATTTCAATAGGAACTTGGTCTTGAACATCTGTTCACACTGACGCACGTCACCAACGATTAAAACCAGCGGTGCTCAGTTTTAGACGAGAGGGTCATCGCAAAACAGATTCAACGTTGCCTCATTTACTGTTAAATCTTGTTTGCCAGCGCTCACCACGCCAGGTCCCTCTTCTACTAGCGTGGCTTTCTATTTCCTTGATCCCTCTTTAGCTTGTTGCAGTCGCACTTGAAGTCTCCAGGTTTCTTGCAGTAGAAACACACGGGTAAGTTCTTGGTCTACTCGGCAGGTGCTTAGTGTCCGGGCTTGTCCGAGCGCTTATGAAACGGCTTCTTAACCTGGGACAGGCTTGATCTTGGCGGCCTGCGGAGACGTTGTTCGTACTCAGGCCTCTCGCGTTCAGGCTTGCGCTCCCATCCGAAGTGCGATATCTCATACTTGACCTCTTGGTCCATCGCTTCGCTCAAAGATGTTGGGTTATGGAGTTTCACGCAAGCTTGCGTGACGCCCTTGAGCGCGTAGTAGTAGTTGACTTGGTCTATTTGACTCATGTTCTCGACGCAGAAGGTCAAGGACGAGTACTTGCCGTTGTTCTACCGACTTGGCGTAGCTGCCGAAGTTTCTGCCGTAGCACTGCTTGATAGTTGGACGCTTCAAAATGCGAGAGGGCGTCATTGGTGAACTGACCCCAGGTCTGCTGCGCTGATGGCGTCCTCGAGGCCCAGAACAGGAACCATCCGGACGCGGATTCTTCCATTGCGGTGCCAACGATTGCGCGCTGTGTAGAGTTGCCATCTGTCGCATCGAGACCGTGCATATAGCGCAGCGTCTCAACTTGGAACAGCCATTGGCGTACATCTTCGTCGCGCTTCCCCTTGAACTTAGGCAGACCATTTGGTACGCAAGGCTTGGTCTCGCCACTTGATGCGCGCGCAGTCTGATTCGTGGTTTATTGTGTCCCACGCAGTTGGGCTAGTTGCGCCTCCAGCTCGGTCTGGTTTTCTTCCCCCCCTGGTGGATCGTCTTAAGTTTGATTACGTGTTATCGGGGTTATAGTCGCTTGAGTCTGGCAAACAAGTGCTACTGGTATTTCAAACTGTACTTGAAAGGTAGGAAGAGAAGAGGAGGAGAAAGTACTGGGGGCTGGTGGGGAGATTCCAAAGTGGTGATCTCCCACAAACTAAAATTCCTACAGCCCAACACGTGACTGGAGCCCCTCACATGATAAATATTCTTTCTAACCACTTCAGTCTTACCGAAGACCTTAATTCATTACCGCAAGCGTCGACACTCCTTACACTGCGCACGTGCTCTAGAGAAGCGATGTGTAGGTGAAAGAGAGTAGATATACAAGGTCTGAATCTAACAAAAATACGGACTATCCATCGTACGTGACCTAGAGATAATGATGTTTGATGATCTCCGCCGAGCATGTTTGACTGATTGACTGTTGAGCTCTGTGTGATCGCTCCTAGCTGACGGACTCGTGTTCGACTTCGAGTTGTTGATATATACTACCAGAAGCTGAACCAAGAATCATTTAAATATCGTTATCATGCTCAGGTGACTACTTCAGATCGGAAAGACATATCACTGGAATTACAAGGTTGTACTAAGATGTACTTAATTAAGTATTAACTTGTTATGGCGACTAGCAGGTTTACAACGCAAGATTATTGCAGTTGTTCTTTACGGTGAGTGTATTTTCGCTGTGTTTGGTCTTCAGTTGGCAACTCATACATTGGTGCGGATGACATTTGTCTCGCCTCGTTAAGTGACAGATTGGAGTGGTAAGTGATTAGTTGTTGGGGTATATTCTTAATCTTCATCATCACAAAACGGAATATGAGAATCGGGTTCTTGTGTTTTTGTTTGGTAGATCAACTGGAAAAAGCGATTGAAATGGCGGCCAGGTTTTGCTTGGACATCCAAACCATCAGAGCACCTTTGGGGAGGTGAATGTGTTCATTGTACCGCGTTGGTATCAGTCTGGAGATGGTTTAAAATGTAGACGGTTGTTCAGATTCTTTTTTATATAGTATACTGTTCAGGTATTTCTTGCATGCGTTGATCAACAATAGTCAATGTATCACTTTCGTCTCTATCGCCAACATAGTGCGAAAATTACGCAGGCCGAGGCTCAGAACGAATTTACCCGATATTCGAAATTGTTGGACGGCCGTCCAACAACTATCCAACTCCTATCCATCTTCTGTTCAGCGGGTCCAATAAATGACCGCCCCCAAAGTGGCTACATTTTCGATCCTCCTGAAGTCAAGTCTACTCCGTTTGGCGCGAACTTGGTATTGATCGATGGTCCACGACAAGGAGAACACAACATACAGAGGTTTAGATGTAGTTGCATTGTATTGAAAAGTTATCAGCAAAAGTCTAGAACACGGCGCACAGAAAGTGACCGCCCCCTATCAAATCCCTACTGATACTATACTGAATCCAAGTGACTTTGTCAATGTTGAAGTGTGTTGTTGAAGTTAATACTTCGTATGGCCATCTCGAGCTGCCTTGACTGCATCCAGACGTCTTGGCATCGAGCGCACAGTCTTCCGCACTAGATCATCGTCGATATTAGACCAAATCCGCCGCAATTTTATTCTCAATAGATGAAGCGGGAGTTTTGCTTAACTCCCGCTTCATCGCAGCCCAAATATTTTCAATAGGGTTCAGGCCCGGGCTTTGGGGGGGATGACCTGGACTTATCAAGTTCAGTTCTTTGATGCATTCCTTCGTCGCTTTTGCACGATGTGCGGGAGCATTGTCCTGAACAAAATTAGTCTTCTCAGGGAGGCCATTAATCATCTTCGTAAATGGTATCTGAGACCTTAGAATTGAGCGATAATAGTCCCCTGTGACCGATTCGTCACAAAAATGAAGAGTGCCTACCCCGTTACCACAAATGGATGCCCAAACCATGAGTGATTGCCGTCTGCTTTTAAATGTTGGTAGAACACATTTATCAGAAAATGCTTTGTGCACACGACGCCAGACGGAAACACGCCCAGTGTTTCCATGAAGTCCCACCTTGGCCTCGTCTGTGAAGAGGACGTCATCCCAATCTTCCTCAGTTAGATTGTCGTACTTGCGAGCATAGAATAACAGAAGCTTGCGATGCTTCTGCGATAAATAGGGCTTCTTGGGGGCGGAATGTCCCTTCAAACCAGAACTTTTAATCCGAGAGCGGATTGTACTAGGTGACACGGGTTCCCAATGTCGCCACTTACTTGGTGAGCAAGCGTTTTCGCGCTGTTGAAGCGATTCGCTTCAACAGCGCGAACAATCCTACGGTCTTGATGAGCGGTTGTGACCTTGCGACCAGGGCGGCGAGATGTCACAGAGTGACCATGGTGCGAACTATATCGCGAACTGTTGATCTTGATATTTCGAGCAATTTGCTGATTTTAGTGTAGCCCCAGCCGCTCTGGTGCTTTTCCACACAAAGCACTCGTATATCATGGGACCATTCGTGGCGATGGGGTCATATTGAGGTTGCGGAGAGAAGAACTAAGGATGAAGACAAGCAGCACCCCCGTTCATACCTATCCCAGTCAAATTAGTGCAACATTCCCGCAACATAATTCTTCAATACAATATTTCATATTAAACAAATCTTGGAAAAGGAGGCGTTTTCCAGACTAACGGTGATTGGAGAAACGTTAAGCTGAATAGCCAATCCGCGGCTTCCCCAATGTCTTCGCATTGCGATTTCGCTCCAAGTTCGCGCCAAACGGAGTAGAATTGACTTCAGGAGAATTAAACTTGCACTACCACACAAACTACTAGTAAAACCACGTTGGATATATCAGCAAGACGAAGCTGGAACATTGTTCGAAGCATCGTCCTCCATCACCGATGGAAGAGATGCAATTGCCTCTGCTTCGAAGGCATTGGCCCAAAATCGCATCTCACAACATTGCCGGCGATCGATACTACATTTGGTGCGCATCATCGTAGACTATTCAGCCAATTCACAGCATTAAGGATTCATAGGAATCGTGAAAACACTTGCAACTTCCGACAATTTTGAAGATCTTCACAAGAGGAACCCGGACACTTTCAGAATACGGCACGCTCGGCTTAACCTTTAGATAGTAGTTTGAGAAGGAATGGCGGATGAGTGCGAGTTTCGCCCCACCAGTGGATTATAACTTAGAAGCGGGAAACACGATTGCCATTAGTCCTGGAGGTGTCGATACACTGCTTCGATGTTCAGTATCGACGAGATTATCCATCGGCAGTCCTCGAGATCACTGCACCTCCAGCTTCAAAAGTAAACTGTGTCCTCCCATGCTTGACGTCCCGATTGACATCTGGAGACACCACAAGTATCTCCCTACAGATTCGGCGACGACTCTTGTCCATCACGGTAAAGTCCGACTTCGAGTCGCCACTTGCACGTCAACTGGTCTAGAAATGCGATCAGTAACAAGCTCTGATGTCAAGACTCGAGTCTTGACATCTTGAAGTGCACTAAGCCCCGATGCTGCGATGATTTGCTGACCAATTCTGCTCGGGTAGAGGAAGCCGTCATCATGATCCGTCCCTACGTATTATAGCCCCATCATTGCCTGTCCAAGAAGGTTTAGCGTTGCCACACAGCTAATGAGGTTCTATACATGAACCACCACTCCATTCGCCTGACGGTGGCATTGGAGACATACATATAAGACCCTCTGTGACTGTCAACTGTGGCTTTGTCATTGTCAAGAGCTCAGGTCATAGCATCATTGTCACTCCTTGTTGTAGTGTCGCGGTCGCTGTCATGCAACTCCAGTCTCGCCGCTCCCCTGTTCCCTCCTGCCCCTCCTTTGCCTGTCGAGCATCGGAGACTTGCTCGAGTCTCAGTTGAAATTGTGACCTGACAAGTTCATCGAATCCACGATGGGGAAGTCCAAGTTACCACCCAATGTATTTCCTCCGCTACAGCTCTCGAATTCCGAGAAACAGGCAATTGTCAACTACACGGACGAATTGGTAGCTGAAACATTGATGGCAAGCGAGAAATTCGTCGCACACCATCGAAAACTCAATCCAGAACGTTGGAAATACGTCAAGACGCAAGATCAGCTGCATGTCTATCGTTCTCGTCGACGAAAGAGCTCGTCACTTGATCCCCAACAATTGATACCTCTCTCCGAAACGAGTATTGTCGGGAGCTACGCGTCATCGGATGGATTGGGAGCTTCACAAACTAAAGTCTCTAGTAGTTCAGGAAGTTCTACACGTCGTCATGACTCCGACTACCTAACCGATGGTTCTCTATTGGAACGTGCTCGTCCCAATCGAGTGCCGATAGTGGTTATCACTGGTAAGATGGAGGGCACTGTGGAAGATGCAGCTTTCGGTGCACTGGCAGATAATGAAGCTCGTTGGCGACTGCGTGACGCCTACCTTGGCGATGAATACGACGACCAGAAGATTCTAGCTATGGTAGAAACACCGTCAATAGAGGATCCGTTCCGTTTCCTCGGTGTCAAATGGGCGACCAAAGTCTTTGGCACATTCATCACTCAACGAGATATGGTGTACGTCGAGTCTACGGGGATAACGCGTGATTCAAATGGTGAACGAGTGGCATTTGTACTCATGCACAGCTACGCTTTGGACCGAGTACCTGAATTATCGGAGTTTGGTGTCATTCGAGCTCGAATTTCATCGTGCGTCATCCTTCGCTCGCACTCTGAAAGACAAGTTGAAGTTTTCTCTCGAGCGTTTAACGACTTGGGTGGTGACATCATGGAGGGCGTCACGATGAATATTTTCAAGGACACATTGTTGGCTGTGGGTGGCCTTGTACAGTGTGCGTACGTCAAGAAACTTAAGTGGCAGATGAGTGCTCGAGAACGCGAAGCTCGTGAACATGCTACATCACTTGCTGCACAGGCACATGCACCAACTCATTGTGCAGCATGTCACCATTCTTTGAGCAAGTTTGGACGACTTATTCAGACTGGATCAGCGTGTCAAGTCTGTCATCGGGTTTTCTGTAGCAAATGCACCATTTCCAAACGCGTAGGCGTCGACTTTGGCAACGCTGGGAGTATCACAGAGAAGAACATGGATTTCTGCCAGGATTGTATGACACTTGCTATGAAGCTACCAGCTTGGAGTGTAGCGTTGGAGACGTTGCCAAAGAACTCGAGTCGAATGGGCAGCCACAGCAACTTTTCTTTGTCCGCGACGAAATCGTTGTCCAAGTCGTTGTCTTTGACGAGCTCAGGATAATTTACTACGTGAGCAGCTTCAGGCAGATTCAAGCGCTAGAAGTAGATAATTATGATGGCTTGACTAAATGAAAAGGAACGAACTAGCTGCATTCTACTTTCTCGTAATGTATAATGTGGAGATCGCATCTACTTGTACTTTTGGTTGGTATGTTGTATCCACAAAGGTGATATACATTCCTATGGCAGGATCGTTCATTCAAAAATCATGGAGCATGGACGGATTGGTATTGGGGTATGAACGCCAGTAGATTAATTGTCGATTGGAAGGACAGACTGCTCCATACGATAAGATTTTCGTTGCTTTGTCAGGTTTAGCTTTTACTAAATTGATTTGAGTGTTCTGGTAAACAACAACCATATTACTGCCTTACAGATGGAGTTGTAAATTGTATTCCTTACCACATTTTCTTCCAGCCGGCGAGGCGGCTGGCAACGCATATGGAATATCCATTGCTAATTGCTGATTCCAACACGGGGAGGCAGGAATTGATCATTTTCGAATTCTTACACGAAAGCAACATGGATGGCAATGTCAGTTATCCGCCCAGGTCTTTTACTTTATCAACCGCTGCTACTGACGCTCTCGAGCAGTTAGCCGACCAGCTTGTGGCCGAAACTCTGTGTGCAAGTGATGAGTTTATTTCTCAGAATCGCGTCGTTGACAAGGTTCAATGGAAAACCTTGAAGAAGAAAGATAATGTGATGGCATTTCGATCGCGCAACAGTGCACCAAGCAAGTGTCGGCCACGGATCGCGAGCGAAGACACTGATGCGCTGGCAGAATCTCCCGAGATGCCAGAGTTTTATCCGATCACAAAAAAGAATATCGAAAGTGCCTTGCACAACTCATACTTGGGGGTCAGCGCGACTTGTCTGGAAGCAAATGATTTTGATAGCGAGCCCCTAACTGTTAGAGGTGTTCAGGAGCGGAATGTGATGGAAAAATCAAGACCAGAGCATGCATCGATGATATTTTGCACAGGATGGATTCCAGGTACCGTCGAAGACGCAGCGTTTGGATTCCTCGCAGATACAGAAGCTCGCACTCGAAAACGTGTTACCAAATGCACTGAAGCAACCGTTAGTGATGTGAAAATATTAACCCGCATTCAAGGACCAAGCTTTGAAGACCCATTTCGCTTTTTGGGGGTCAAGTGGTTGACACTCTCCACTCCTGGTGCTGCAAAATATTTCGTCAAACCTCGTGATTTTCTCTTTCTCGAGTCGAGTGGAATGGCTCTTGACTCGGATGGCGAACGCTTTTGCTATTTACTCGCCCATTCAATCGTACTGGACGAGGTCCCTGAGTTTGGAAGTTTGGGTTTGATGAGACAAACGATATCTGCGTGCCACATTATTCGACCTCGCAATGTTGGCGAGGTTGAAGTTTTCAGTTGTGGATTCACAGGTTGTGTTGGTGGTCTTACCGAGCGCTTGTATATGAACTTGTACTGCGATGGGATGATGGCCGTGCCAAAGATGATCGAAGAAGCATATTCGAGAAAACTGGTGTGGCTGCTTCAGTCAAAGTCTCATGGATGCGGAAGTCTTCGTCCGGCTTCGGCTTCTGTCGGACAAAGACTTGATACTTGTCAGAGTTGCGATGACAAAGTTAACAGAGGTGTTGGGAAGCTCTTTGACAGCTCAATATGTGTTCTCTGTCGACACTTCGCCTGCCGAAAGTGTACTGTCAAAAGGATATTGTCGCAAGAAATTGGTGGTCTTAAAGAACTGACGGAAGTAGCGCTAAAATTCTGTCTGAAGTGTTATCTTGAAGCCAAGAGCTTGTCGGCTTGGGAAGTTGGGCTCAATTCATTCTCTGTCACTGAAACGGAGTAAACGGTTGAAGTTCCTAGTAGTTTGTCGATTGAAGACATATAAAACCTCATAGAGCTTCGGATTGAACTCATAAAATATGCTTTGGTCTGTCCTGAACTTCTCGTTTTTCTCGAGTCCCGATAAGCTTTTCCAGTGCAATTGCAATTGGCAATTACTCCATGCATGTCAATGCTTTGTAGAATCTCCATTCTTCTCTGCGTCCGCTTCACTGCCTTCCTTGTTGTGTTCTTCATTCTCCAGCGCAGTAATTGTAGCGCCAACATCATGCACAAAATTGTAGTATACGTAGCGGCAGTCAAACTCCATATCGTGCCAGTAGTTGACTGAAATCGTTGGGCACAAGTGGGCAGCGCGATGATACCACAATGACGGCAGATACAGCACCTCACCGGCGTTCACCACCACTTCAATCGGACTCAGTGTGCCCGCGAGCGGATACCTCTTCGTATCAATATTCAGAGGATCCACAGGAATCCACGGCGTATCTCCCTTGTCAGGTGACGACAAAATGGTCCAATTCTCGTGATGCGGGAATTTCTCATGAAATCGCTCCGTAGCAACAAGATCCATCACGAGATCGTCTTCCTTCTCCGGTTTTGGAGATGTCATGTGTCGATATCTCGCCGATGAAAACTCTCGTTCATACAAACACCCAACTGCCGAGGGTGGCAACAACGTAAAATGTTTCTGACCTTTCACCACGCAGTACATGTTCTACCACAACAGTTAGAATCACAGCAAAAAAACCAACGAATTCTACCTACCTCATAATGATCTTTATGCATAGTGGACACTGCTCTTTCATCTCCAATCCAAATATTCACCGCTTCCGGTTCATTTCCAAAAGCTTCGATAGCCAATTCCATAGCTGATGGCACCTCATTAAACAGTTCCGGAAATTGTTCTCTCAAACTATCATTCTGGTGCGAAAGGTAGGGAACTCCGTCAAATTGCTTGTCTTTCAGAATTTTCAGAAATTCCGCCATGGACATGTTTCTCTCTTCCGGCATGACAAAAATGTCTTCATGATGGCCAGGAAGTTCCAAAACTGCATCTCCAAAGCCAAAAGGTGTGACATCCACAGTCACTGGATGGTCTCCTGTTTTGGCAATGAGGTGGTCGTCATTTTGCCAATTGGCCATTGCTTGTTGCCATTGAGCACATGTCATGGAGTTCAATAGTACCACTGGAACATTGCGACTCACAAATTCCTGGTGGAATTTTAAAGGTGTTAACGTGGAAGCATCAACGCGACGAATTGAGTGCAATGGGGCCCAAAAGTCTTGAGTATCAGTCTGAAGACGCCGCAAAGCAGCAGATAAATCGGAACTTGACATGCTTCAATACTGACCGTAGATTTTGGATGGTTGACTTAATGTGGCGTACGTAAAATTATCCCTAAGTCGACATTAATTGACGAAAGAAGGAGGAATAAATGCAGTTTTAATACTCAAATTTGTCATCTTTGGGTGGTTTTACGTAAGTCATACTAAGCTTTTGCCATTTGAGTGAACCTTGACAAAGGTAGTTATCAACATTGACTATATTGATCTTCTAAGGAAATACACGAAGTTTAGCGTCATTTAATGCTGAAAATCGAGCGAGTATCGCCTTCATCGAGGCAAGATTCAATGATCTGGCGAAGTCTTATATACAGACAAAAACCTTGGCGTTTCACCACATACTGTATATTACCAATTCAGCACATCAATCAGTCTAATTGTCAAACGTGAAGCAGCTTTCCAGCTTTTCTGAATCCCTTCAAACTCATGTTTAGCCTTTTTAGGAGCATCGAGGAAGTGTTGCCAACCACAACACTCGCGGATGCAACATTTCTTTCAAACCAGTCGCAAAATCCGCGAACTTTCGTCCACAAAACACGAAGAGAACAACAAGACCACTACGTGCATATTATCGCGTGTGGTTCCAACGACCGGTCGATTTGAACACTAATCGGTCACGTCGCTAATCCCGAGCGCTTTGCTAGCGTTGATCGTACAGCAGAAACTATCCCACACTTCTGAATCTGCCTCACCGAAACGAGATGGATCCGGTCAACGTCGTTTACCCACCCAAGCCGTTCACGTTATCTACAGCCGATGTTGTTTCTTTCGAGAATTTAGCGGATCAACTTGTAGCAGAAACTCTACGTACACATGACGATTTCGTAGCTCAAGGTCGCATTGTCGACTTGATGCGATGGAAAGTCGTAAAAGAGAAACACAACATGACTGCGTACCGGACACGGAAACGGGCATCCACCAGATTTCGAAGAGATCGAGTTTCTAGTGATGAGACCGAAGTAGTCATGGCTTCTCCACAAATGCCATCATTTTACCCAGCTATGGACAAGAAAATGGAGTACGCGTTGTCTGAAACATATCCGAGCGTCACTTTCTTAGAAGCCGATTCGGAAGACGAGCTTGAACATGATTTCAGCTACGTAGATGTACTAGAGCAGAATGTGTTGGAGAAGACAAGACCAGAACGTGTCCCGATGGTATTCTGCACAGGTATGATCCCTGGTACTGTCGAAGATGGAGCACTAGGTTTCCTCGCAGACACGGAAGAACGAAGTCGAATGAGGAATTCCGGTAGTAAGGAGGTAGCGGTCGACGATGTGAGGATTCTAGCTCAAGTCCAGGGACCGACAGTGGACGACCCGTTCCGATTTTTGGGACACTCCACTTCAGGTCCTGCTGGTCGCTTCATCAAGCCGCGAGACTACCTCATTCTCGAATCCACTGGAATGGCGTTGGATTCGGAAGGATCTCGCTTCAGTTATGTGTTGAATCATTCCATTGTGTTGGATCAAGTGCCGGACTTCCGGAAGTTTGGCAATGTGCGGATGACGTTCTCAGCTCGCCACATTATGAGGCCTCACACAACTGGAGCAATCGAGATCTTCTGTCGAGGGTATATGGACACTGGTGGAAGCTTTTCTGAGAGACTCTGCACATACATGTTCTGCGACGGACTGATGACAGTACCACAAACCGTCGAGGAATCATACACGAAGAAATTGATTTGGTTGTTCCAAGCAAGACGGCGTGCAGACAAAAGTCGTAGTTTGGCATCACTTCAGATTTCCGACATTGTCACGAGACGCTGCACACCGGGTTCGCCAAACTTTTGGATGGTAACTCCATGTGTCATTTGTGTAGGAAAACAATATGCCGGAAGTGCACGGTGAAGAAGACACTGCCTGTAGCTGTTGCTGGGCCGAAATTATTGACGCGGAAGACAATGGATTTCTGTCTGAGCTGCTATCTTGAAGCCAAGAATCTATCTGTGTGGCAAGTGGCGATTGACACACTCTGGACAGAATGACCAAGCATCATTTACGTGTACTTGGAGCAAGCAAGAGGATGATGAATTGGATCGCAATCAGAGCTCGCTATGCTCCATGTCAATTGTCGCAGTGGTTTACGAGCTCATGTTGTCTGTGTTGGCATTTTCACGATGTGGCACTTCCATCTTTTTTTCTCGCCTATCCAAGCATCAACCCTTCGCCCTCGTGGCTGCTAGGGTAAGTTTGGCCATCACATAACCAAAACTTAAGCCAATTCGGCTGATTCTTGAGATTGGAATGAATATGCAGTTGCAATCGATCGTCGAGGCTCAACAGCCGATTCCAACTTTTGCGGCTCACAAGAGTTCGTCACTTGCCAATTTTCGTCGTTTACGCGTAACACGATGGAGAATCACGCAGTTGTTTATCCGCCAAAGCCATTGAATTTGTCTGCGGAAGATGAACGCTCAATTGAAATGCTAGCCGATCGACTTATAGCGGAAACTTTGCACGCTAGTGAAGACTTTGCAGCACACAGTTATGGAGTGGATCCCAGTCACTGGAAACCTATCAAGCACAAAGACAATATCGTCGCGTACCAGGACATTTCAAACTCACGGAGCTCGAATCGAGAACGGGTTTGGAGTGAAGACACCGTTGTGGTCACAGCTTCACCTCAGAATCCAACATTTTACTCAACAAGTAACAGATCTCTCCAGGACTCCATATTTCGAGACGGATTCCACAATATCGATGACTATGACTCGGAAGACGAATGTACCCTCCATCACGATGACTTCACAAAGTTTGGAGCAAAGGCTGGTGCGGAGATTAGTGTTCTCGAGAAATTTCGACCATCGAACGTACCGACAGTTTTCTCGTACGGCACATTTCCAGGTACGGTGGAGGACATGGCACTTGCATTCTTAGCAGATACAGATGAACGGAGCCGGTTGCGCTTCAACACTAATAAGGACGTGGTAGTGGAAGACATGAGAATTCTTGCCCAAATTCACGGACCAACGAAGGAAGACCCGTTCCGATTTCTTGGAATCAAATGGTGTACCAGCACGCCAAGCCGTACTGTGTCGTTGGTGGTAAAGCCTCGAGACTATGTGATTATCGAATCCACAGGTATGGCTCTGGACTCTAATGGAGAGCGTTTTACATATATGCTCAATCATTCAATTGAGCTTGATGAAGTACCAGAGTTTAAAGACCGCGGGATGGTTCGCACAGTCTTCTCCGCTTGCCATATAATGAAGCCACACAAGAATGGAGAGGCTGTAGAAGCATACGCGAGGGGATTCCTAGTCATTGGAGGGAGCTTCAGTACACGTATTGGCACGATTCAGTTCGCTGAAGGACTTGTAGTAGTTCCACGTATTTTGGAGGAATCGTATTTGAAGAAGCTCGTATGGATGATGCACGACCAACATCGATGGAGCACTAGTAGCAGCAGTACGAGCGAGACTAGCAGCTTCAGCTTCAGTAGCACCAACAGTAATAGCTCGAAACTCATAGTGGAGAAATCCAGTAGCTGTGCGTGCTGTCATGGGAGACTTTCCTCCATGTTGGGAAGTTTCTTGGAGAAGACTGCAGGGTGTAGGCTCTGTCGAAGGGCTATCTGCCACAAGTGCACAGTGAAGAAAATGCTGCCGATGGAGGGTGCACGTGGTCGGCATATGAAGAAGAAAGAACGGGAGTTCTGCTTGGATTGTTATCTCAAAGCGAAGCGGTTGTCTGCGTGGAATGTAGCAGTAGCAACGCTGTCTAAAACTTCACCTTAGAACAACTAGAAAACCTAGAGCCAATAGACTATGAAATGCATATTTGTATCAACCCCTAGCTCCATCTTTCATCGATACCAGCACGAATGCGCAGTCAGTAAAGGTTCTCGGCGACGTCACGAACAAACATCTGGTACATTCCATGACGAAGACAGGGA